>SZWC01004849.1:39861-55384 GCA_023375785.1 Penium margaritaceum | reverse complement strand
CCTCGAGCCATCCCGTCTCATTGCCCACAGTCCCACGTGACCCCGCTCAAGCCACGTGGCTCCTTCGACCGGTCGGCGTGACATTGCCATGCTACATGAATGTTAATACCTTACTTTGGTTGCATACAATCGTTGTTCAATATGAGTATGTGTCTTATACCTCGTCCGTATTCGTCATACCCCATGGATCGTTCGTATCTCATATGAAGTCGTCAAACCGACGGGGCGGATGGCAAATTCGCAACGACACGCGGGGTACATGCCGATCGGGGCAAATGTTGACCAATCCACTTTAAGTCGGGGAAAATGGCGACCAATTTTTTAAATTCAGGGCAAATGACACTGGTTCTCCCAAAAGGCGGGGTGCCGAAGGAATAACCTACAATGCAATGTGCTTTGCACATGAAGCAAAGCGAAAGTGTAGTAGGTGCTCCGGGAAGTAATGCTCGGCATTTCCAGTAACGCTACCGTGTTCAATGAAGCACTTACTTTTAGCCGTAAAGAATGAACAAGCATAAGCACGGAAGACTCCCCAAATGACGAGGCGTTATGAAGCAAAGGAAAAAATGTTCAAACACCACTCCCAAAACGCAAATGAAGACTCCAACAACGTGTTTGTGAGCTTGACATCCCCTTTGTTCATGGTTCAATGTTTGGTTGAACGCATATTTTATGGGAAAAGTGCCTGAATATCGAACCTATTGGTGGGCAGGGGCCACAAATGTAGCAAGCACCTCATACGCATCAATAATGGACTTTGCATATATGTCTATTGCCACGAGCTCGAGAATACAAACTTCCTACGGGTAACTCCATCGCTACGAAAAACGTCATTTCTTGCCCGTTTATCCACCAATTTTGTATTAGAGTATTGTTGATGAGTTCTTTCTTGAACCGACAACCAGATATGGCAAAGGATGGAAACTCTGTTTGAGGGTAGCTTATTGTTCGGAACCCGACGTGGCTTGCGTGAAGGATGCTCCAAGATGTTCACAACGGGCTTTCAAGACGGGCATAATAGTCCTTCTACTTAATCGTACTTCATCAAACTTAATGACGCTCAACTTGGCGCTTAAGAAACCAGACTCCCCCACCCGGCAGTTAAGAAAAAAACCAAACTGCCCACTTGCTTCACCATGCATGGTTGGCAGCATGTGCTACCGATCGAGCGAAGCGTGATGGAACATGTCAACCCCCCTCGCCATTCTCGCTCCCATGCAAGAATCGGGATCTACCAATGACCTCATTTTTTTTAACATAAAACCACTGGTTTGATCTAGGGTTATTTATTTTCTGCATGGATGGAGCCCGCACAAAACATGAAAACCTACATCAGACCAGGGGGTTGTGTCTGTAAGAAAAAAGAGACCATCGCTTCATCACGATCAAGCCAAAATGCATGTTTTGTAGATCGAGCAAAAACTCTCATTCTCCTTTCTTCCTAACATGCAAATCATTTCCCGTTTTCGTGTGCAAAAATTAAGAAAACCACATCATGAAGTACATTTGGAAATCTAGTGTTTTAGTATTACGCAGGCTCGTGCAAGGCCCTACGTTAGATGGGCCTAGCAGGTTCCTTTCAACACACGGGTAGTCCTGGACCCCCCATGCAAACCGAATGCCCCCCCCCCGCGGACATTAACAACCCCTCAAACAAAGGGTTTGTGAATGTTCAAAGACAATTTCGATGTCAACATGTCGCTGTTGCATGCGACGTTGACATGTTGCGTTTTCTCGCTAAAGTTAATTGTCTTAGGTCAACAGGTATGGGAGTATTATTCTTCATGAATGCCACGTAAACCATACACACATTTGAATTTTGTGGGTAATCCGTACATGTACCCTTGCGAGACCTTGTGCCTAGGAAATGAACATGGTTTGGGATTCTCCGAGGTGCCTGTAAGAGAAGTTCTAGTGGTTGGGGCTAGTGATGCATCAATGAAGGAAATGAAGTGGGGGTTTTTCTGTATATTTCATGCTGAAAGTATAAGCATGTGGATGTGCCACGGAAAAGAAAAAGATGAACACGTGCATGAATTCCCAGACCTAAGTTTACGCCTCTTCGTTAACATGGCTAGCTTCCTCCCCCGTTCAAGATCGAGTATCTCGCAACAACCATGTTGGGCATCCCCAACTCAATTATTATTTGTTCATGAATTCTGTATGATGGAAACATTGTCCACATCTATGTGCATCCAGTGCCACCTTCCATGCGCGTACATGTGCAAGCCGATTGCTCTCTTTAGCATTCCTTGACAACCTCAATGGAAAGATGTGATTAAAGCTACCATTTGTTGTGCCTTGGTACACTATCAGCCCAATTGATGAGATAATCCCTGGCATCGCTGGACCAAATTCTACACTCGTGTGCTATAGTGGGAAAATGACCTTATGTTGGTCGTCTGCGGTGGTGATTTCTGGTGGCGGCCAATCGGTTCATTTGGCCATGTCTGAAGCTAGCAGGATCACATAAAACACATCACGTATCATTGAACTTAATGGAAGAATCACCATGTATGCCATCGATCGGATGCTTGTAATGATGGGGAAATGTTCAATCCACTTGGTAGAAGTTATCGTGCCTGAGGCGACTTCACTTGAGTATTCTGTGTGGTGGGACATGTATTTCAAACAAATCAAAATGAGACACCACGACGCATTTCATCAGCGTATGTTGTTTTCTATTGCCATGCCACTTGAGGGTGACCCCTTTCTCATATTACATTGAGTGTACGTGCTCAAGAAAGGCTTCAGTAGATGGAACTTTTTCATCTTTGCTCACGCTTCACTAATGAAGAGAGCACTATTGGGTGTCGACCATTGTTCAACAAAACTAGTATGGATACGTGGACTAGTTTACACATTTGCTAGTGGCAAGCTCTATAAGTGACGATATTTCATCCTTTCCATGCATGGTATGGCACACCTACATAGTTAGAATTTTCTCTATAGTTAACTTAGGTACTCTACTCATCAATAATTGGTTGGGGAGAACGTCTTTGACATGCCACATTCACTTCCACATTACTTTTTCATCACAAATCTTCTATCTTTAATAGAGATGATACACAATGGTATATCCTAATACTTCAAGACACACTTAAAGAAGTGGAAATCATTATCTTTTGTGTTTATATCTGTGCTTCTAAAAATCAGGTTTGTCATATTTATTGGGAGATTCACAACCACCAATATTAAGTCATGGCCTTTGTCTACATCTACAAGGTAACTTGATACTAACACACTCTCAAGGAGACCCCAAAATGGGAAGTCTTATGAGGGGGGCCTAAAGGCCATTCATTACTGGCTTTGTTTGGGATGTATATGTCATGAGAATTGTAATACTTCTAGACATCTATACTCCATCCTGGCCACCAATACTAGTATGAAAGTGCTTGTCTTACCTATTTTTGTCGCACGTGTCATGCAACTAGCACTTTGTAGACCTTATAAATCTTTGCCCAGATCCCTCATGTCAAACATAACTTGTTCTACATGCCACTAAATTCTTGTGACATCCACCAACCTGTGATTGTCTAGGTTTTGAGTGTCATGAAACTAGTTATCTATACAATATCCCCCTTAGATCCTGTTTACATGTTTGTATTAGACTTTTTCTTGAGATGGTTATGAGAATGTATGGAAGGATTTTGTGATTATTTTGCTAGTGACTTAATGGCCATAAAAAACACACTTGTTTTGGTGGTTTTACTTTCATAGTTTGTTGGCTTCATGGATTGGCAATTTTGATTCCCTTTGGCCGATGATTCCATCAAAATGAGATTATGCTCAGGTGTTTTCTCTAATGTGCCTGAAATCTTTATGGGTTTGACTGTGTTGAGGGAAAAAACAATTGGTCGTGGTTAGACACAACGGCAACACCCCCTTCCACACCATCGGGGGAAACATGTCATGTCTTAGAGGGGTGTACCGTAGAAAGGAGGAAAGAAGGGTCTTGTAATGTCAAATTAAGACAAAAAGGTTAAATTGCTTAAGAATATTTTGGTTCATTTCTCGTTGAAACGTTTTTTGTGCCTTTGTCAACCCAAAACACAAAACTCAGAATTGATTATATCCCAGTCATTGAAAATACACTTAAAGGCACATTGCCTTCTAAGGTTCTGATTTGATGGTATTCCTCAAATAATTCCAGGGACAATGGTAGTTTAACTACTTGGACTTTGTCTAATTGGTCCTCGATCCGCAGCAAAGGGGATCCATTTTTTGGTTTTTTTTATGTGTTGTGGTCTTTTTACATGTGTAAACCACTATCCTTTCTCACAAAAGATGATGAAGTACAGTGTGGTAGAATGATCGGCTCACTCCACCATTTTGAAAAGGTAGTCATTGATTTGGCGCTTGGTCTCTGGCCTTTATGTCAATGAGGTGATACATGGTTACATCATAGGAGCTGGCGTTGGTTGTAGTGGAGTCGCGTGGACAAGATTTTGTTTTATTTGAAGCCTATTCAATGGGCCTTGGATTTCTAAGAACTCCCACATGAAAGTTATGATATTTTATAGTATGTTTTCCTTCATCATCTCCTCCAACTTCTGTATATCAACCAAGCACAAGTGACGGCCTTGTCAAATATGTTCCTTAACCTACAATGCAACCAAGCTAGCATGGACTTTATCTTGAATTGGTGAAAAATCCACAGTCAAAATCAATGTAAGGCGATGTTATTTCTTTCGAAGACATAAGGATTTCCATTGAAAGAGCATTCAAGGCTCTTTTCGTTAAAGGCACAAATCATTCATCACAACATAACAAAAAATGAACCGAGTAAAGAACCCTCAATTTAAAATTTCATCTGTTTCCATAAACAAAAAACTTTGCGTTGCGATTACCAATCATGTGTACTATGGTATCCCCATTAATGAAAAAACCCTTGCTGAAAGACCCTTGTTCTAGGCCCAATTTTCAAGGGAAGCCAATCCAAACAAAGGAGTCATAGGCGTACCAACTTTTGTCCTCGCAACTGCATTGTCATGTTACCTAAAATCTCTTCAAAAAGCAAGGTGGAAAACAATAAACCAAGTTTATTGAAATCACAATACTGGTACAACAACCACCAACTGAAGTCCACACTACTAGAAAACTCGTAGATTACAAAAGTATCTTTGAATCCTTAAACCTTTCGTGTTAAACTCTCTATCCAAAGGAGGCAATAATGTGATTGCAGTGGTTGTCTTGATATTACTTGACTCCACTATAATGGAATATGTTCCTTGTGTTGTGGTTGTTGTCACGACCACTAAAGACGTTCAATTGTGCATTTCATCCAAAGATGCAAGGTTGAGTGGGTAATGACAATCAACAAGTACAGAGTGCGGTGCACTCAAATAATTTTACATCCCCATCAGGATAACATCGTCATACACTCGTGGTCCATTCTTCCCTTAAACATTTTTCATTGATGAAATACAGGGATAGGGAAAACATAAATCACACCTTATCTGTTTCCACAACTAAGGTCATTTTCATTGCCACCACCTTCTCCACAACCCTCTACGTAACAATGTACCGCACTATCTCCACAAGGTACTATATATGTAGCCAATGATATGGCCTCTTTCTGAGCGCAAAAATCCTTGTGGCATGGAGCTCAAGCGTGGTTGAACTGCATGTAATATTTCTAGAGCCCTTTGAAGGTTTTATTGTGCTACCTATAGATCATCCATAATCTATTTTGAGATCATGCTTGCATGTTGGGCTTTGCTTTGTACTTAAACCTGGTCGTGCACCTGAGTACTGCTTTGGGTTCGCTGAAAGAAATTTTCCTCATGTAGTCACACAATTCTCCCAGTTGTCCAAGCTTGTCCCATAGACGTATTTGTGATATTATTCTTCAAAAGCTCCCCAACGCAACCATCACACAAGTGTTATAACATTAATTAATCTGTGTACTTGAAACTATGGATACAATTGTCCTCGACATAGCGTTTAGCTTCATCTACAAGCGTGTCAAACTCTCTCACACAGGGATTGATGAAGATTTGAATTTTTTCAAAGTCAATGAGCTTGTTGAAGGTCCGGTGTGCTTCATTATGATGGGTATAATTCTTGTACATGACGGCATGGCAGACCTTGCACATCATGGGTTGCCACTCCATGTGCGGTTGCTACATGCCATACATTTTGACCACTTACATAAAGAGCTTGTCTTCAAGTAATGTTGTGGTACGATGGCCCCTTTGACCAATTAGATTTTCATGGGAAAAGATAATGTACTCCATAGAATTTAACAAGTTGATAAAATTCACACCCTTACAAACTATCTCCACACTATGGAGATAAGAAATGTTCATGACTACCCCAAGGTCATTGATGCCACGAAAGGGAGGAATACAATGGGTTTTTTTTCCAAACATAAAGCTAAAGGAGAATAATAATAAAGAACCAATATATTTCAAGAACATATAATACAAACAAAGTACACCCTATTCCTGATCTTGCGGTCCTCTCTATTTATTCCTTGTATTCTTGAAAATTTCTATGTCATCTCTTCAGTTTTTTTCATTCCTCTTGTACCTCCTTGCCAGTACATGAACTGAGGGACACCCAACACGGCGGTCACATGCCAAGCCCTTAAGATTCACCTCCCAAAATTGACCCATTTGTGCGTGGGAAAATCTTGAACATGTTTCTTGACCCTCTCCTGGAAGCAAGACCGTTGCTAGTGATTGAAGGTCTGTGTGACTCTCCTGGCGGTGCTTGCACCATGGTACATTGCGGAAGAATTGTACAATCAAGACATGTGTAAGGTAGTTCTTTGATTTTAGGGAGATTTGGACAAGGAATGAATGCTTGGACTCTTTAGGTCAGCACAAGGCAATGTACAAAGTATTGGGCAAGATCAAAATGTCTAGAATAACTCATAGGATTCCTCCTATACCAGCCCTAATGAGCCATCCATGAGCCCCTTGGTTCTTTGAAGCTTGTTGCTAAGGTACAATGATGCAAACAACATGTGTTACGCATCACAAGCTTCCCAACACACAAAACCACTTCAATTTATGAAAAAACGGCTGGGTTATGGCCATTTTCATGTTATGCACATGAGTACTACTAGTGGCACCACTTTCGGGGGACACAGCTACCCAAAAAATCCCTCTTTGTAGATGTACCCCTAGCCACCATCTCAAAGCACCCATGGCCCCTAGCGCTCATTGGTTAAGCATCCATCCAAGTGCGCTTAAGCTTCCTTGGACAAGAAAGTCACTCCAGCGTGCTAGTGGTCCAATTGGTACGTCTCTTGTTTTCTGGAGGTGCACTTCCCACCTTTACATGGCTCTAACCTTCTTGTCTGTGTACCAAATGAGCCAGTTTTTCAGTCAGATTTGCAAGTATGCTGACTTAAAGCAAAATGGGTACATCCGAATATGCATAAGTGGTCATCACAATAACAAGTTACTCCCTCAAAGGGCAACTCTTATAACACAGTTTCTCCCTTCTTGAAAACATTAATCAGAATTTAGAAATTCTTCAAGGCGACACCTCCCTTCTTCTTATCAGCTCTTATCATTCAGGGCCCTATGGTCGTTGGACGAGATCCTACAACAAAACTTGGTATGAAAGAAGCAATGATGCTTAGGGAACGTAGGAAGAGTACAAGGGGTTTGGAAGGTGATCGCACCCCTATCGTCATAAAAAAGGCTCCATGTGGGATGTAATGTTTATTAGAGTTTGTTCATATATTGACATGTCATTCTACGTTGCTTCAAAGATTTCATCCTGAAACCTATATCCCTTTATGTTAATTTGCACCTGTTGGTGCTGCCAGCAGTTTTTTATCTATGCTATTTCCACCGCAAACATCCCAGCTTTTGTCTCGTGAGACATTCATACTCTGAAATCTTCATGTCACAGTTGTGACTCCTACACCTGCACAAAGTGGATCATCAAAGACCTTATACCGGATTTCACATCTTGCTAGAGAAAGATGATGTGTCCAAAACAGTGTTTTGAACACACATGGGACACTATTAGTTCTGATTTTTGTGCTTCTGGCCAGCGATTGTCCCGCCAACTTTCCAAGGAGAACTTAACCGAATGTTCACCAAGTAACTCAGCAAATTTTTCTTGGTTTACTTAGAAAACATCCTAGTTTTTTCCGATTCCATGGAAGAGAACATAGAACATCTGCGTAAAGTCATCGTGATGCTCCGGGAACATAAGTTATATGCAAAAGTCAGTGACTTCATGTTTCTATAAGATGAGCTCGAATACCGTGGACACATTTCCGGCAAGGACGGTATCCGTGTTGACCCACGAAAGGTCCAAGCCGTGGTAGATTGGTTGCATCCAAATGTTGGATAGACTTGGTCCTTTCTTGAATTTCAAAACTACTTTTAATGGTTCATGCAAGGGTATTTGGCGTTGGTACCTCTGCTAGGCTCACACACAAAGATGCACATTGGGAATGGATATCTGATTTTGAGAATGTTTTCTCAAAGTTGGAGAGCTTCTATGCACCGTGCTTTCCTTGGATCTTCTGGATCCATCACAACTGCGTGAGGTTCAATGTGATTTGTCGGTAGTAGGACTTGGAGCATTTCTTGTGTAGAATGGTCACCCAATTACGTATGAAAGCAGGAAGCTCATTCCCGCACAAACACAGTACATGATTGTAGATGAAGTGCTCCTTGCAGTGGTACACACTTTTTGGATGTCACATTCCTACCTCAAGGGCAGTGAAGAGGGTGTGACGGTCGTGACCGACCACAACCCATTGGTACTCTTCTAAATGCAACTATACATGTCAAGACAATAGGCGTGTTGGAATTATTTCCCAAGTCGATTCTTGTTCACATTGGAATATCAGCTTGGACACTTCAACGTGGCCGATTTGCTAAGCTGACAGCCTGTGGAAATCAAAGTAACCACCAATTCTGGTGCGTGTTTTATGGCTAATGTGACAGCAAGAGTGCATAAAATAGATTCCCCTGCACCTCTGCAACAACCACCTTGAGAGATAATCCACTATAATGGTTTTATAAACAAGATCCAGATGGAATACTCTCTAGATTTTTTGTTCCAAGACTCTCGAAATCGGGACGAGTATGGATTAATGGCAGTTGCAGGAATCTTCTGGCATGGATAACAATTTGCTGTGCCAGACTTGTGAGACCTTCAAGAAAGTGTTATCTCCTAGTTCCACGACCTGCTAGTCGCAAATCATGTGGGACCTTGAAAAACCGGACAGGCACTCTTGGACCATTATTGCTAGCCAGGATAGATTGTTGATTCTCGTAACTATTGCATAACATGCAACCCATGTCTTCAGAACACGACTAGTAAAAAAAAGCCCACTAGACTCCTCCAACAGCTTCCCATCCTTGAGACTCAATATGAGTGCGTCAACATGAAGTTTATTTCTAATTATGGCTTTTCGTTGTGCAATATCTCCAATCGAGATAGAGAATTTACGAATAAAATCTGGCAGAAGATGCAGGAGTACTTTGGCACAAATGTTTACTGCATTTCACCCTCAAATTGCCGGACAAACAAAGCGCAAGAATTGCACTGTGGAGCAAATGCTCCGTATGTACATTGACTCTATTATGAATGTATGGGGTCAATTCCTAGGAGCGGCAGAGTTTGTTTTGAACAAATCCACGTTGTTCACACCGTTTGTGTTGATCAGTGGTTGACATCCAGTGGTTCACTCTTCATTGGTGAAGAGTGAGAGTGACGGAGGAAAGGTTCCTTCTGCTCAAGCCTTTATCAAGTGTATAAACTCCTTCTTACAAGAGGCAAAGGGTCATATTCGAGACACTCGTCAACGACAAATGGCATATGTCAACAAAAGTCGTTGTGATGTCTTGTTGTAAACTGGTGACAAGGTGCTACTTAGTACTAAGAACCTTTGTTTGAAGTTACCTGGGTAGAAAAATGTCTACCAAAGTGGATTAGGTCGTTTCCCACCATTGCACACATGGAACGAGTGGCATGCCGATTACTGTTTCTGTGGGGTGTGAAGATACATGACGTATTTCATGTAAGCCTGCTAGCTCCATACACGGTAGAGGGAACTGTTTAGCCACCACCTATAGTCCTATGTGTCGATAGTCAATACAAGGTCCTTTGCCTAATCCAGCACCGAGAGCATTCACTCCACTCTTGGGTAGTTAGGGAGTACCTCCTTCATTGGGGCGGTTATGGACCTTAACATAACTCATGGGACATGAATCTCAGTTGCCCACGGGGGTGACCAACAAGTATTGGAGTGAATTGGCAGCTAGCACAGATGGACATGTAGTAGGAGGCACCACCGGAATGCGGCAATACTGAACGACATTCCCGTTGGGTGGCGTTCATGGACAGCGACCATAGGGGGTTGGGGATACCCAGCATGGTTGTCGCGTGGACGCTCCAGCCTAAAGGGAGGAGGCTATTAGTTGTGCAGACTGCCAAGCTATAGCTGAGCTCCAAGTGCCATACACGTGTCCATGTTTAGCTGGTGATTGGAATCATTCATTTTCTTTCACAATATTGATGAATCACTACCTTTCACTCTTACTTGCTGGTCATGAACCGAGGCGGTTCATAACAAGTGGGGAGGAATGTAGCGGAAGGGCCGGTTTGGGCCCTCCCAAATTGCAATAGAAAACAGGTGGCTTGTAGCCAGCCCCCTCTATCGCGAGGGCTGGATGATGGCTAGCCACCCATTAGCTACAGGCCGGCCGGTGGCTGGCCAGCTGGATGGCCGGCGGCCAATCAGGTGACCAACTAACCACACAACAACAAGCCACCAGCCGCTAATCAATCTGGTAACTCGATCAACGGGTGAGAGGTCACAAGGGCCTCGAGGGTGAGGCTCGTGGCCTCGTTTCCTTGCTTTTTTTAGTCATGAACACTGGTCAACACTTTCATTGTCAGAATGATCACCACTGCACACGAAACTGCCATCCTCCACAGTTCGGGGGCAACAATCCACCACCTGTAGGCTTGTTTTCACTAATTTTAAGCAACATACATATGTTCTTGAACATGCCCAACACGTGTGGATAGATGGGGCTTAATGTTGTTGAACATGGGCTTGTTTTCTTATAGTAGGGGCAAATGGGGTATTCCGTTGGAATGTAGGGGGAACCAGGGTCACACGGATCAAAACGGGAGGATTGGTATGTTTTTTACGTCCCTCATGTGCGTGAGTCTGTAAACTCTGCGAGTGGACACATAATATTCATGGCCCACCACACGTCAACCTAAGTGTTTGTATGCCGTGGGCGTTTTGGCCAACTGGCCCGACCTACGCAGTTTTTTTCCAGAAGTTTCTTAGGCAAGCTTTCCTATACTGGCACAATCTACAGGTGGAGTGAAGCAACGGATTGGCCTACGTCAGCGTCGCTTGCAAAAAATGCAATCTACCTCTAGTTTAGCGACCCATGACGCAACGGAGGTTACGAGAAGTAGTAGAGGTGGAAGCAGCAAAAGAAGCTATGGAAGCCACAAAATGCCTATCGATATCCCTCAACGTGGCCAACGGGTACCTGAAGTGCCAAGCTTATGTGCTGCTAATGCATGTAGAAACAAGGGATGTGGAAGAAATTGCAGCTGCCGAGGTGACCACATCGGCCTCAATACCATGGGAATTTGCAAGACTCATTAGGGAGTTCGACGGGGTTTTCCCAAGTTATGTACCCAAGAGCTACCTTCACAGCAAAACATCAACCATCACATAGGCCTGGAGCCAGAAAGTAGATTGAGAGTGAAAAGGAATTATCAGATGAGTGATCACGAGCTGGCCGAAATCAATGAGTAGTTAGAGAACATGCCCGGTCAGAAGTTCATCAGACCTTCCACGTCACCATACGCGGCACCTGCTTTTTTGGTGAAAACTGGAGAGATGCAGATGTACATGGACTACTGAGTATTGAACAACATCACCATCAAGACCCGCTACCCACTTGTGCGAGTAGAAAAACTTTTTTGACCAGCTCTGTAGGGCCCAAATTTTCAGAAAGATCAACATATGTAGCGACTACCATCAGATCCACGTATCTGATACGGACATCAAGAAGATAGTACTTTGCACCAGATATGGGCACTTTGAGTTTACGATCATGTCGTTCGGAATCACAAATGCCCTTGTAACATTTACGGGAATGATGAACAAAAGATTCTATCCGTACCTCAATGACTTTGTTGTCGTATATTTGGACAACATCCAAGTGTACAGCCCCACCCCGGAGGAGCACAACGGACATCTCAAGAACGTTCTTGAGATTTTACAACGAGAGATTTTGTTTGAAAAGCCCTTGAAGTGTGACTCTGGTTGCCGTTGGATCAAGTTTTTGGGCTACGTCTTCGGCAGGGGATGGATCACCATGGGCCTGAAAAAGGTGGAGGCCGTCGTTGATTGGCCAATGCGCACACATTTTTGGGATGTCATAGTACTTTTGGGCTTCAGAAACCACTACCATTGATTTGTGAAGGACTATGCTCGATTGTTAGTGCCTCTCTTTTTTATCTCACTCAAAAATCCATTGAGTGCAATTGGGAGAACAGCAGACAAGAAGCATTGAATTCCTTTAGGAATGTTCCAGCCTTAGTGCATACCTTACGATTTGCATATTCAATGATGGACTACATCGCGGGGACCAATGCATCCAATCAAGCCATTGGAGTTGTTCTCCTCCGAGACAACGGCGGAGGAGAACAACTGGTCGTGTATATGTTGATAAAGTTGCGCAGGCCAAAGCTCAAGTATGCAATTTACAGGAAAGAAATACTCGATGTCATGCACGCATTCAAGACATGGCGGTATAATCCAGGATGCTGGCAATACATCGTTTGTACCAACCACCTCGCACTGAAAAATCGGAAGAGTCAACAAATTATAGGCCATCAACGGAATCAATGGATGAAGTTCCTTGAGTGTAAACTTGACTACGACATCAAGTACCGGATTGGAAAAACTAATCAAGCGGATGCTCTAAGTTGGCAAACAGATTCAATGGCTGAGGTCAACACGTTGGTCATTGAGCAAGACCCATACCCTTTAAGGAGTTTACAAATGATTTTGAGGAGTTTGACGAGTTCAATACGACCAATTTCAGGTTCAACAACCCGTAAAGGCGATGATGACCCACTTGCCAAGTTGTCGTTCCATCAAACAAAACATTGCAAAGAATGCTATTGGGCAAATGCCATGATACCGGTCTTATTGGACATCTCGACGTGGGCAAGATGCTCAAGAAGCTGTTGAAATACCACAAGTGTGTCAATATGCAGACTGACGTGACATCCTTCTGCAAATCGTGCGACATTTGTCGGAGACAAAAATCCCTTTGCACAAGACCACCTGGTATACTCCAACCCCTACCTATTTTGACTGAATTGTGGGCCAACATCAGCGTAGAATTTGTGATAAGACAGCCCGCCACTCGCAAGGGGTATGATTCCATTGTCATCATGATGGAAATATTTTCTTGAATTTTGAACCTCATCCCAAAGACGACCACTGTCACTACAGAAGGAACAACATTGTTGTTCTTAAGCTAGATAACATAGTTGCATTGTGTGCCACGCACCATCAAAAGCAAAAGAGCGTTACGCCAAGCAAAACGTAGGTGGTTCACAGGGATGAGGTGCAGGGAAAAAGATGATTAGGGTGTTTGGGACAAATGGACAGTTTGTATTGAGCAGTTAATGTACTTTGGTGACAAGTGTCAAGTGATTCGAGCACATGTATACAATGCCAAGAATCAGAATGAGGCAGATGCCGAGTCCTTGGCGCTTGAGCCGAGCGATGCGTACAAGATCATACAATGAGTGGATGCTTTTAGGATCTCCACGGAGAAGTCCGGGGGCTTAAAAAACAACGAGGCACGGATTTACCAAGATCCAACATTGTTGAAAAACCAAGTGAACAGTTTTGAAACATTGATGTAGATTAAGACACTTCTGTCCATCCTTTTGGAAGGTGGTCAAAGCTGTCAGAAACTTCTGGAATGTCTCGGAGGTTGTTGTAGGGCTCCCAACTGTTGTACACGATATCATAACCATGGCACTTGACAAGATACTTGGTAATTATTCCACGGCGTCAATGTCCAAGGATATCTTCAATCACGTATTTCGTATCCTCGTAAACTTGCATAGGAGGTGGAGGTGCGACATCTCTACTGGGGAAGTTCATACTAGTATCCCGGTAGTACTTGAGTTTGCTGATGTGGAAGACAAGGTGGATCGCCATGCTGTCAGGGAGGTAAAGGTCATTGACAGCGGAGGTTTGCATTTGCTCAATCTCAAACGATCCCAACCATCGGGGTTTGAGCTTTGCAAAGTCCTGTCCCCAGAATTTGATGTTTGCAGAGCTGAGTAGGACTTGATTGCCAACACAGAAGACGTCATTGGTGCGATGTTGGTTGGCCGTCCGCTTCATAGCTGCTTGGATTTTTTCAAGTATTTACCGTGTTTGCTCCCAAATGGCTGCGAAGTCCCGGCGGTGGATGTCATCCACGGGGATGTTGCTCTGGCTTTGTGATCCATCTGGTGTGATGCAAAGTTTGTTCTACACCCCTTTGAAAGGTATCTTACCACTTGTGGTGGAAGTGGCGGAGTTTTATGCACATTCAGCGGTCGGTAGTTTTGCTTCCCAATCGGTGCCATGTGCCTTGCACAAAGTGTGGAGTGTTTTTAGCATACGATTGATCCGCTCAATTCTTTGGTCGGTCTGAGGATGGAATACCATTGATAGATGGATCTGACTGCCACAACGTGTCATCAATTTGTGCTGAAATCGACTAGTGAAAGTTTTGTCTCTATCAGTGATGATGGTATGTGGCACGTCGTGCAGCCGGACGATTTGATCTACAAACAACGGTATTGTTCCTTCGGCGGTGATGGTGGTGATATGAGGTATGGTTAGTTAGGGTCATTTTGTACACCATCGTATTGGTGTATAGTTTAGTATGATGATGTGTGAACATAACATGAAGTTTCCGACACGGAGTTTTCCTATGCGGTGAGTGTATGGGGAGGGGGGTGTATGTGGAGATGGGTGCTACATGTACAGTGGTATGTAATGATTTTTTTCAAGTGTGCAAGTTCATGGTGGAAGGAGGGGGTTTTATATGGTGAGTGTATGGGGGGAGTGTATGGGGAGATGGGTGATAAATTTGCATTAGTCCATAAAGTTGTGATTCACAATTGTAAGCGAATAAATGGGGGGGGGTGTATGTGGGGAGTGTATTGTGGGGGTGTATGTGGAGAAAGGTGCTAAGTGTACACTAGTGTATAATACTATGATTCATATGTGCAAGTGAGTGTGGGGGGGGGATAAGGTGGGGTTCTATATGGTGAGTGTATGGGAGGACTGTATGTGGTGATGGGTGTTAAATGTACACTAATTTATAATGGTATGATTCAGATGTAGAAGTAAATGTGGAGGGAGAGAGGGGTTGTACGTGATGAGTATGGGGGGAGAGCATGTGGAGATGGGTGCTAAATGTGCACTGTTGTATGTTATGATTCAGATGTGTAAGTGAATGTGGGAGGGGGGAGGGGAATGAGG
>SZWC01004849.1:0-17275 GCA_023375785.1 Penium margaritaceum | reverse complement strand
TGCTACACTGTTATCGCCAGTATTTGCACATTAGCAGCAGCATCAACAGCACCTGGCCACCGACTCCAGCTCTATCTGGACCTCTCCTGGCATCCTAATCTCAGGGTCACTGCACTTTTGCTGCAACCCTTAGGACTGCAGCAGTGGAAGCAGCAATAGTACCTAGAAACTGCCTCCGGGTCTCTCTGGACCTCTCTTGATACCCTAATCTTAAGGCCACTGCACTGTCATTGCAACTCTTGGGACCATAGCAGTAGCAGTAGCAAAGGCACCTGGCCACTGCCTCTAGCTCTCTTTGGACCTCTCCTGGCACCCTAATCTTGGGGTCACTGCATTATTGCTACAACCATTAGGACCACAGTGGTAGAAGTAGCAGTGATGTTTGGCCACCGCCTTTAGCTCTCTTTGGACTTCTCCTGGTACCCTAATCTCTGGGTCACTACATCGTTTTTGTCACCCTTGCGACCACAGCTGCAGCAGCAGCAAGAGCACCTGACCACTTATCACGGCCTTCTGAACTGTTTGGCTACACTGCTCCTGCAGCCCTCATGACCACAGCAACAGCAGCGGCAGCTTACCACTGCTCCATGCTCCTCTCAAACTAATGTACTCTAAACTTGGGACATGTTGTATTGTCGCCCCCAAGAATGCAACAGCAACTGCACAGCAACATCCGACAATCGATCACAGCCCTTCATGACCAGCTCAATGACCTCAAAGCACGTGTGACTACGAGCAAAGCACGTCACGGGCAGCAGCACAAGGACATGCTCGCCCGATGGCTGAGTGTGGCCAGACGTGACCAACGCCAACGTGCCCCTCTGGGTGCACAAGCTCTCAGATGAGTACTGGCGTGAGGACATCCTTCATTTGAGGAGATGAGAGACTGAGAGGTTGAATCATTGCTGTACACTGCTGAGTGAATTCCTGATTCCCCTCCAGGCATGTCACCTCTTGTGCAATGTCCTCTGCCAGATAGCACGTCTGACGCTTCTCCGGTCAGCATGCCTAGCACGCCCGAGCAACCAGGACGTGTTCCATTGCTTCTCTCACAATCTGACACACTCCGTCTCCTTGAAAATTTCTTGAAATTCTTGACGCAATAGCTAGTGCAGTAACCACATTCTATTCCACTGCTCTAGCCAGCAGGGCTTCCACAGGTACGGCGGTTGGACATGCCATACATTTTTGCACTGATGCAACTTCCTCTCTCTCCATTTTGGCAACTTCTGCTGCAAACATTATTGTACAGGTAGCAACTGCAGCATCTATTGTTTCCATTGCAACTGCCACAACTGCTGACACCACCTGTGGTTTAGTCAGCTCCATCGGCACGTCAACCACTGCTCCAGTCTTCACTCCCACTGGGGCGCCGCAGACACAAGAGCATTACACCGGCACTTGCGTGTTGGTTGTGTCTACAGCTGTAGCTATTGTTGGTACCTTAGTGACTAACATGTAGTGCCTTTTGGTGGCCTCCGTAGCTTGGATCTCCGTGCTTCCCTCATCTGCAACAGCAGTTGTACCTCCTCTCTTCTCTCTTCTCCCTTGTGGTGAGAACTCCATTCTGCTCTTTGTACTCTTCATCACTCACACCTCTTCTTTGTGAACTCCCCTTCATGCAATCAGTCCCCATCATGCCTGAGGTCACAGATACAAATGAGGCCTTACAGGCCGCCCTGCATGAGGCACAGGCTGATCACTGTCAACTCAACGAAGAACTTCAGCGTGACATTGATTCCAAGGCTGAGATGGCTACCACTTCAGCAGGCATAGTCATGGAGCGCCTTCGCTCCATGTCCTCCTTTGCTGGTGTTGTGGATATTGCTGGTGTTGGGGGTTCTGTGAGTGTTGGAGGTTCTGTGGCTGCTGTAGGTGCTATAGGTGCTGCTTCCAACTCTGGGTCTATTGCTGTAGGGGGTACTACTAGCAACCCTGCAGCACCTTTCGATGGCCAGGTCTCTTCCAATCCTACACAGTCACACTTCTCTCTTCCAGAGTGAAGGAAGGACTTTGAATCCTCCCCACCACATTTCACTCCCAAACTGATTATCTCTTCATGGGAGAGGTCACTTTGTTCTTCGGCGCAAGGTGAGCTCCTTTGGGAGTTAAACTGTCGGGCTGATCCCTCTGCCACACCTTCTTTCATCCCCTCTCCCAATAAGGCTCCCCGTGATGTGTGTGTCTTAATGATTGGATTGATGATCTTCTTGATGACATTGGCACCTTTAATGCTGACAAAGCATGGTGCACTCCTGCTGATCCCATTGGTGCATATCCCTCATTTGCGACTACATAAACAGCACTAGTCATACCAGCCAGAGCGCTCTCATTGTCTAGTTAAACCAACTGTGCATGAGAATGGATGCTTCTGTTTATGCGTAGTGGGCCCGCATTCTGCGTCTCTTGCGTGACCTTGACAAAGCCATTCATGGCCAGCTTTCTTCTTGTCTCTCTATCATGGCTGGCCTGATCCCCAAGCTTTCTAATATCTACAACAGGTTTTCTGCATGTTCTTTGTACTGGGCTTGAACACCTTGTTTCCGGGCCTGTTCAACCCAACCTGCCTCATGGCATCGGCTCTCTCTATGAGTTTATAGCAGTCTGCCTCACAGATTGGTAGAGAAAATTTCAGAATAAATGTCTCGACTGCACTAATGTGGCTGAAGTGACCACATCTTTGCCCTCACCACATCCACCAATTCTACTACCACAGCAAACTCCACCCAGGGTACTGGTCGTGGCCATGGTGGCCATGGCCGTGGACAGGGCAAGGGTTGTGGACATGGAGGGTGGGACTCCGGAAGCGCCCACATCCCACTAACAGTCACCTGATGAAACTGTGAGGCCTCAGGGAATTATGTCCCGAGTGCCCAGCGCCCGTGATGACATACGCCTTGCTTCTGCCATGCAGGCCCATTGGGCTCGTACTAGAGATGCCTCCTCTTCCACTGCGGCCACCAACACCATCATGGCCTTACCATCCTCCTCCTCCTCCTCTACCGCCATGTCCAACTGCGACCACAGTTCCCAACAGCAGCTTGCGTGCACCATCCACTCTTGGGACTGGATCCCACCCCCCATGGGGTCCACCTACTATGGGCCACCCTCTCCTCACTACATGCCATCTGCCTGGTCTCGGATTGGTGTCAGATTTCTTGAGCCACATCCCAGCAAGGGCCCGCCTGACAATTGGCATGCTGAGGAGTGCATCCTGGAGAAGTGCCTCACCGAGCTACGATCAAGGAGGTGAGGGTGTGATGGAAATGTCTCGTTCCCTTGTATGTCCCTCGTCCTCCTAGGGTCTCTATATGTGCATGTGGTTCCACCCTCTTGCACTGTCGCAGTCTGTCTTATTCATCCCTAAAATCACATTTCGACTGGTTTTTTTATCATTTACTGTGGGGCCACTAACCACATGACCTCTTTTTATTCGTCATTCATCTCCCTTGGTCCTGTTGGCTTTGTATGATTCATTTGCACCCACTCAAGTAACTTCTCCCTATCCAAGGTGTTAGTGTTGTTCAGTTCACTAGCCCGGGCGATGATATTCTTCTGCCTGAAGTTATGTATATGCCTGAATTAGAGGTCAGCTTGCTGTCTGTGACCACCATGGATGATCACGGTATCCAGTCGTGGCCTTGGTACTACCTCCATTCATGCCTCTAAAAGTATTGTGCTCCGTGGCCTTTGCTTTTATCATTTGTTCTGTATTCCTCTCTCTCTTCCCTTATCTTCCACTGTCTTTGCTCTTCTCCATGTGGCACCCACTCTGTCCCTTGAGCACACTCAACTCTTGCACCGCCTCATTTGTCACATTCACACAGCCTCCATTGCTTGAGAGAGAAATAGAGATAGAGAGAGAGAGAGAGAGAGAGAGAGAGAGAGAGGAGAGAGAGAGAGAGAGATAGAATAATGCCATGGATAAGTTTGAAGCTTGGAACGAGAAGTGATGGGTGTGGTTGTATGGAGTGTGATTTGAGCATGGCGATCAAGTCCCACCTCGAGATCAATGCTCAAGGTGTAGTCAACACAACCCTTGGGGTCGAGGCAGCCCTCTTAAAAGTTAACGGAGAGCGGCTGCCGCCAGAAAACATTGGCAGCATGACCCCAGCAGGATCACCATCTCGCATCCAACCACATGCTATCATAAATCAACCAGGCATGCAGATTTCCATCCATATCATCCTAAAGTGTACGTGGGCATGGAATCATTTTTTTGCAATGAATCAAACATCAAAAGTAAGAGAGTTATGAGAGTCATTGGTCAGTTCACATGCACAAGACCATGGCTATGTGAATGCCAGAAGCATTGACAGCTGAGCATAGAGAATGCCTATCATGTTTGAATATGTTGCTGCCTTTTGTGGCCACTTCACGTGTGTTGCAGCCATGTTGATCTACTCTTCTGCATAGATGCGTGTGTAGGGAGACTAGTGGATAGTGACAAATGTACTAAAAGGTTAGCACTTTTGTGCACCAAACAACAACCCCCTGGCCCGTACACAATTTAGTATTACACGTAACACAAGAGAAAAACTGCATGATCATGGATGAAGAGAATGTACATGGCAGGGTAGCAAGAGGGAAGAGCGTGTATGAGACCAACAGCATGCAGAGCAAATCTTGAATGTGCCCAAACCAAGTGCCCTAGTTGAGGAGTCAGCGTGTTGTGACCTTGTGTCAACCCGAACATTGTTCATGACACCAGCACAAACACACTCACAAACAGAGCCGTGCATGGCAGTGATAGGCTTGGTGCAAGAGTGATGTAGACCATGGTTTTCTACAATGGCCTTTCTGCTCTGGTTGTTGCAGCATAAAGTGATATAGCAAATGGGAATTTGCACCTTCTGTTGCAGGCGGCACAGCCAGAAACCATCACACGTACCTATGCCAAGAGCAACGTACTCGGCTTCACTGGAGTTGTGCGCCAGACAACCCTGTTGTCTACTCTTCCACGGCACAGTAGTGCCGCCAACAAGAAAGATGTAGCCTGAGCAACCACAAGCATTTGTGTCATGCGCCCAGTCCCTTTCTATGCATCCACCAAGAACGACTGAGGGTTGAGCTCTTTAGTGTCGCCCTAAAAGTGCCATAAAAAGGGCATAGAAAACCATGCAAAGAGCAACCTCAAGATGGCGCACATACGTGCACTCAGAGAATTGCACGATGAAGTTGATAGCAAAAGCAACATTGGCTCATGTTGTCGTGGCAAGGTACATCAGAGAACCGATGGCTCAAAGAAAATCAGTAACATCAACCTCCTCCCTGTCCAACTAGGATGCTTCAGAATTTCTTAGAAGGCATTGACTGGTTCGAATCATAGGCGTGGAGGCAGTATGCTCTGCGGCAAGAAGAGGAGAAGAACGCTCTCGTAGGCTGCATATGTCAGCTGCCTGATGCACTTGTTACCGCTGGAACTCCATGCCAAGGAAGAGTCTGGCGGGACCAAGATCCTTCATTTTGTAAACTGACCATATGAGGAATTCCACCTACTGGATGGCGGAGGGACTTGGGGAGGCAATGAGCAGATCATCAATATAAAAAAGGATGGCAATGAAAGGAGAGGAAGGAGTAGTAAGAAACAGCATGGGATCAACAACATTGTGCTGAAACCTCCCTTTTCAAGGGTGGTTGTGATCTCCATGTTCCATCAGCAAGGTGGCCTCTTGAGGCCCTACAAGGCCTTGTGCGGTCGCCAAACCTTGTTGCTACCATTGGTGAATCCGGACGGTTGCATCATGTAAATCTCCTCATCCTAAGTGCCATGCAAGGAGGTGTTTTTTACATCCATCAATTCAATATTCCAATCATGGTATACAACCAAGCTAAGGAGGACACAAACAAAGGTGAAATGATCGACAAGTGCAAACGTCTCATCAATCTCAATACATGAAGTTTAAGAGACTCCTTTGGCATTGAGACACGCCAGTTTCACTACCCCATCAAGCTGCAGCTTGCGCCAGGAGACGTAGTGCATAGAGGCCAATTTACAACCAGGCGGCAAGTCAACCAGCTCATACACACAATGCTCATGTAGAAAGCTCTTCCTCCCAAAGCAAGGCATTTAAGGCCTCATGATCCTCACGGACTGTGATGGGCTCTAGTCCAAAAGGAGATAAGCCATTGGTGAAAAAAAATGCAGCAACATGGGCAGAAACAAAGGTGTAAATAGGATTGTGGAACTCCTTGTTGGCACTAGTGGGTATAGAGACACCCTTAAACATGCCTAGCTCTCACTCATACATGCTACCAATGTTTGGGGCAGCCAGTGGACTTCTTGGTTGAAGAGTGTCGAGGAGAAGGATCACGGATGTGAGTGGGACGAACACGTCGCATTCACTAGAACTAAATGGAAACATGTTTCTGTTAGTTATCATAGTAAAATTACATCAGATCATTATAGCCTGTAATCTAAGCTTTCCAACGCATCCGGCACGCCCAAATTGGATCAGTAGAGCCCCTGCTACGGCTGTAAAAGTAATCCTTGGTGGAGCTGCCCACCATGCCTTGCACTCTAGGCAATAGGAGGTGCTTCGACAATGACCCGTCACAGTGCCTTTCCTCACCCATAAGTCAATGAGATGTTCACCCTGGTCAAGGAGGTCCTTCTGGTCACTTCAGTCATGCCCCTGGTGCATTTGGAACTCGTTGGAGATGCAAACCTTGTGGCATCCTCTCCCGCCTTCAGAGACCTCAGACCCCCTTTTGAGTCCTCCAGCGACTCCGAGTCTGCCTTGAGTGCCAGTGTGTTTTCAACACCCTCAGCACCTTGCAAACTTGGCCCAGCGTCTTGCACACATCCCCCACCTTGCTGTTGTGCTTCCTTTGTGCTGATCTTGGCCCTTGATGACATTGCCACTTCGCGTGCCATCTTGACCAAGCTGTTGCCAACTGAACTGCCAGCCCTTGCTTGCCCTTTGTTGCAGCCAGCCTTGCGGGATCCATGGTGCTACAAGTGTGACTTCTCCTTCAGCCACTGTCTGCGCTGCTGCCGCTGCCTCGACGCAGGTCCCAAACGGTCACTTTGGGAGAAGTTGGAGAACCGGAGATCCCAATCCCTTCTCCCAACCTGTGCATGTTGCATGGTTCATTTGCCTTATTTGTGGATGCCGGAGATGCCGGCCTGCTTGTCGCATCCTCCGTTCCATGCCCCTTCAGTGCTTTCCCTCCTCCTTGAGGACTTGAAGCCACCAACGCCTTGACCGCACCTTGCTGCCTGGTCCTCCGCTCAGCTACCACCGCCCCCTAATAGGACTCGGTAGCGCCCTCTCGGCCTGCCTTGTAGCCACGGTCTACCGTCGATGCCGCTCAGAGCACGTTCTACTCCGACGGAGAGCTCAGCCACTTGCTGCCGCCCTCCCCCTATTCCACAGCCCTCCAGACCACCTTCGCCCACTTTAGTTGCGGTGCACCCACTGCCCAACCTTCCACCGCGCGGTGCTGTTGGTCTCGGTCCACTGCTACACCAAGCCGCCTTGGCCCACTTTGAGGACCTGCCCTCACGGCGTCCTCAATCTGCTGCGTGGTCCTCCGAGCCACCACCGACGCCTCCGCATGAGACTTGGCGGGATCTTTGTGCCCGCCTTATGGCCTCAGTCCACCTTCTCTGCAGCCTAGAGCGCGTTTTTCTCGAGTTAAGAGTGCGACCCTTTACAACCGCTCTCCTTCTCCTCAGTCCCTGAGGCGGAGCCTTGCGCACACGACTTTCCGGTATCCCGTGCCAACACTTGAGCAGCCATATTTTGGCCCTCACATCGCTGCTGTAGATGCTCCCCTTCCGCCAAGGTGTGGAGCCCTTCGTGCTCCCCTTAAGGACGTGTCTCCTTGCCGTCCTTGAATTGCTGCATGGGGCAGAATGACAAAGATCCCGGCTAGGGCTCGACTGCGGGTGGAATGGGACGACAGGGGACGGTGCGCGAAGAGTGAGGATTTCAGAGGCATCGACGGAAGTTTGCAAACTTACGGAGCGAGGAAGACAAAGGCCTTGCACTTGAACTTGGGGTTGCCCGTCACGCCGCCGTCCTTGTATTTGTCGCACAGCGCGCAGTATGAGTTAAGGTCGGTGGCGGACGAGCCGCACAGGTACGTGCTCTGCGAGTTAGGGTTGCTGTTCACGTTGCCCTGCGCCGATCCTTTGCCGTTGTTGACGTTGTTGCAGTCGTTGAGGTCGCCCTGCGGAAACTTGACGATCACGGGCTTGCCGCAGTTGTTGCACCTGCCCTTGATGGGGCACGGGTGGAAGTTGTCGTTGGTGGCCTTGCCGTTGCAGTACTTCTCCACGATGGCCAGATCATCGCCGTCCAGTGGAAACAGGTCCTTGTTCTGCTGCGTCACAGAAGGGGACGGTGACACGTCGGGGGTGCTGCTGCTGCTGCCGGGAGTAGCAGCGGGCTTGCCGTTGCACACCGACGCGTAGAGGAGGCAGAGCGCAAGTACGAGGGGAGTCTTGAAGGCCGCCATTGCAAATGTGACAAGTCAATATGACGGTGATGTAACTTTCTGACGACTGAGGCCGTTGCGTAACGTGTGACGAGGTGGAAAGTTGAAGACGATTCAGCCTGGCATTTCCTATGTGATGAGGAGGGTGTATGAAAGGATGTGACGAACCATTCGCTGTTGTCGAGCGCCCTCCCGGCGACCCCGCGCGTCGCATGACCCGCGCGTCGCATGACCCGCGCATCGCATGGCGTGGGATTGACCCTGAGAGGACTACTGGACAGGCTGGACAACTTCAAGGTCAAGGCGCTCCGACAGATCCGGACAGACAGGTGGCAGATGGTTTCCCCTGTTGGGTGAAAGCGATCCGCAAGACGCACCGGAGAATAGCGACAGCATTAAACGCCGGCATCGTTGCGGTGGCGCAGAAACAGAGGAATTTGAATATCTCCATCCGGTTCCAAAGGAATGAACGAGTGAAAAGACAATGCGTACCAACTGACAGAATGTAAGGGTACGACGTGATAGCTCTCGAACTTCGAATGCTAGAAGTGGAAGTGTCCTCTTATGCATCCTACTCATTACATTACCTTGGTTCTGAATGTAAAAAAAGAAAACAAAGTAAACCTCATCATGCAAAACAACTCCGTCAAATGGATAATTCAACAAACCAGATACAACCCAATACCATTCAATGACGGTATTCAGAACCAAAACAAAACTCCCTTCCTACAAGGGCCACGATCAAGGTTTACAAAACCAAGAGTGGATCATTATCATTCTAATGTATATCTTCGACATGATTCTTTTCAAACTTGGTGCAAACACAAGTTTTTATTAGCCTACCACACAAATGATTTAGCGCACACCCCAGACCACATAAATCAAGCGAGGGTCCTTTTCCTTGGGGGAGTAGAACAGGATGGTTAGGCGGCCATTAACCCTCAATAACGCATAGTTTGGCCTTTCAGTCAAGAAATCCATCGAATGAATTACATTAATCAATATGTAAGGTTTGGAGTCAAACGTGGGGGTGCCAAGATAGCTCATTCCAAAGCAAGAGGAGTGAAACACACGGCCCACACCACATGGATCAAGCAAAAGTCCCTTCACTATTGGCCCTTAAGCAAGATGGCTACAAGGTAACAAAACCTCAAGCAATGCATCTTTGTCCGATTTGAGTAAGGAATCCATCACACCTATTACAAACTCTATTCAAGCAAATCACTTACTAGAAAGCAAGTGATGAATGAATAATCAAAGGGTATTCTGACAAAAACGGTTTTTCAAACTTAAACTCCGTGGGGATTAATGCATCCTACAAAGGCCAAGGCTTCTACTACCTCAAAAGTATGACTACGTTGTGCAAATGCTCCAATACACAAGTTTAATGTTCTAAAAAATTATATACGTCTTTTATATGCATGTAACCAAAAAATCAAAAAGAAAAGTACACATTCAATTTACGACAAAATTTTAGCAAGTGTACACGCCTTGAAAAAAGGACGATGTGTGCATGGATTTAAAATAACAACACCATTAAAATTTTCATCTACGAAGGTAAAAATAGAAAGAAGTTCACAAATAACTTGAAAAAAAAATCATCATTGGAATTTTCAAAATTGTTATGAAACTATAACATTTGAACATTGAAATCTCGAAGAAAGTCGGATTTTTTTTATTATGAATATTGACCTATAATGAACATCCCAAAAATAAAAATGAAACATTTGTCTTCGGTTTTCAAAAACTGACCTAAACTTAGAATTCAAAATCCATGTAATGATCTCGCAAATGCCATATAAATAGGTTTACAAAAACATTCATGTTACAAAAAATAAGGCCATTCTATTAAAAATTTACTTATGAAGCATTAAAAAACCTTTTTCACATAAGAAATTTTAATACTGACTTATTTTCCTCTTGAAAATAAAAAAAAATAATGAAAATAATAATCCCACATCATCGTAACATATCCAAAAATTCATGACACATTACTTGCACCTTTCAAGTTATCATGAGTGTTTAAGAATGAAGAATCAATTATTCAATATGTAATGAGTGTAACGGACAAAGTACATTATATCATGGGTTAAAAATCATATTTCTTACATGAATCATTAATTTGAACATTTGAGAATGAAAATTATAGGTAGCATAGAATAACATATGAGGATTTCATAATTGTTAACAAACAAAACTCGCACATGATTCATAACTAATACACTTGAAGTATGAGATATTGAAAAAAATCTTGTGTAATTGATTAAAAAATAAATTTTTCATTTTAACTAGAAAGCATAAACATTTCATCAAAAAGAAAGATAATAAAAATTTGAATTAAAAAAATTAAAATTTGATAAATAAATGACCTAGAATTTCATCAACATTTCTTTTGGTCGAATGCATTGAATTCATCAACATTAAACCAAATTCCTGAACGTTAAAAAATATTCATAAAATAGAAAACATTTGTAATGAAGCCGCTAAACATTATTCAATGAAAGATGTCATGGAATTCAGTTATGGACTCTTGAAAAATACTCAAAATCATTCTCCCCACACATTAGTTCAAGGCTATTGAATATGTTAAATAATCAAAGAAGTTTCAAAAAACATTAAGCAAATTTTCTTGCTCAGAATGTTCAAATTGTTTTCAAAAATAAAATCAATGTATTACATTTTACGATCGTACATGTTTGTAACCTCTTCTCAAATGAAAAACAACGAACAAACGTCATTTAACTCAAATCCTTACACAAATAATCAAATGCTCATCCTTTAGAATCTTCAAAACTATTTATCATTTTTGTGTATAACCAAATCAATATTGAAGGCACAAGCACCTGAATGTATTCTTTTGTGATGCATTCTTATTCAAAGACATGAAACTATTTTTGTTTTGTATTTTAAGTGCTAGAAAATCATGGTGTTCGTCATAATGCTGACCAGAAAAGAATTTATTATCTTGGTGATGTTAAAATAGCTATGATATCATTGATGATTTTATAACATACAATTCAAGTTGCTACTCAATTTAAATGAATCCTTTTGCAATCCAAAGCATTCTTAAAACATGTAGAAAAATATTTGAGGGAATAACGTGATACATATACTGTTTATTATGAATCCTTATACAAGACAATATCTTTTATAGCAATTCAATGCATCAAAAATAACAACATTTCAAAGGATTTTGTAATTGATTATCTAGCTTAGAATGAAAGGTATCATTTCTTTTTCAAACGATGTCAATGTGCGTTGAAATGAAGGTCACCATCTAAAGTTTGTTTGTCAGTGAAGAAAAAAGCATATTTGGTAAACTTCAGCCCATGTTGTTGCTTAAAAGAAATGATTTAAAAATCATTTTCTTAATTGTGTTCAGTATTAGCCATCTGTTCATTCGGAAATGTTTCCTAAAGTCAATGTAATTTTTTGCACTTGCCATGATGTTTTTGTGCATTTTGCATTTCAATCAACACAAGTTCAAGATACGATCACCACTTTAGAAGCCCATTCTTACTTCATCATAGATATGGAAAGTCAAAATCGTCTCAAGCAAAGACGTATGTTGCATTGAAGAGAAACATCAAATGGTGTTGTAGGAATATAAATGTTCTATTCACAACAGAGAAACGGTAGGATTTCGATAAAAACGTTGCATAGGGGTTAAACCTCAATATGGGAAAATGATATGTTAGATGTTCATTGTGTTTGGTGTAAATGGTCGAACTTGCTATGGTGAGATTTTACAAAAGAAGAATACATAAAGGTAATGAAGTGGAAGAAAAAATTGCATAATTGAAAACATCATTCAAGATAAGTTAAAATTTGTGTTTTTATTTTTTTAACTTGACATTAGGTTGTTAGAGATTAGTTTTCCGTTATTAGAGCTAAGTATTTTTTTCTCACAACATGATGCAACTCCTATAAAAGAATTTTTAACATAATTTGAACCGTTTTAAGTAGTGAGGTGTATGTAGACAATGTTTTAATGCGTTCTTCATATGAGGCTAGTGTAATGATTGTTTTCCCATTTATGCGATAGCTTAAAATTCTTCCTTTTTGGTGGTTTGGATCATCATTTAGTTTGTTTTTTATCCACAGGAAAATGTCTTGAATGGAATATCTAGTACTTTATGAATTAAATTCATTACATTGTAATTTTTCGCATCACTTCCAATTCTTTATTTTCATTCCAGCTTAACTACCCAAATGTAGGTTACGCTCACAATACTTGGACCTAAGGAATTCATCTTCTTGCCACTTGAATTTACAGAACGAGGGATTTACCCATGTATGAAAAAATTTACGTGTTTGTTTGGTAATTGAAGCAATAACAAATTATTTAAATTTTTTCAACTGTCAATCATTCCATGTATGTCTCCATGAAGCCTTATCAGAGCAAAGAATCACTCATGATTGTACAAAACTTGGTCTTTTGATTCATTTGGCCATGATTTTCATGATCCTTGGCAAACCATGTGCAGCTTGGTGTCGTTCTTCATGCTTGCTAGAGTTTGGTATGTGATTTCAAAATTTGTCGTAATTTAAGCCGTTTGTTCAGTACATTCCACAATTGAGTACATTATAGTGCATTCTTCATGTTATGGCCATGATGGTGATAGAAAACAATAGCTTTTGTGTTAACGTGAAGTTATCACCCAATTTCCTCACACAAATTCATTAGAAGTCAATTTCGACAAGGTGAAATTATCTGATAGGAAAGAATAATCATTGCATGTACATGGAGAAATGTTTTCCCTTCTTGCTTTGTATTGATAGTTATGTTCACTTAGAATAAGACCAAAGCATGATGAAAATGGATGAAATTGGGGATGTTATGGAAATGGATACCAGTATGAATATGAATGAACAAGATCATGTAAGCATGTGTTGTTGTATTGCACATGTGGTTGTGTCATTTATTTTGTTTATTGAATTATGTATCTTCAGTTACTTGATGTTTGATGATTAGAAGTTCGGTAATTTTCCATTTTTTGGGTGTATTAAATTTATCTTTCACCTCATATGAATGTTATTATGATGTCAAGTGTTCTTTATATCATATGATTTGAATTTATGAATCTTTTTGCTATTAACTAGTCAAGGAGTAATTCGAAATTGCTAGCCTTTCATGTTCATTATCATATAAAAAATATTCATTATTTAGGAGTTTTACATTGTTAATTTTTTATGAAGCTTAAACTCTTACGATTAGATCGACATTTTGTAACCTTTTAGATCAAAAACTATAATCATATTTGTTCAATCATTGCTGGAATTCAAGTTTTCCAATTATATTGATTTGCTTATATTGTTCATTGTCTAATTATTGATAATTTAACTTCGGATGTATTTCCTTGAAAAATGTGTTGCAGTCCTTTTCTACATTGGTCTTTTTTTCATTATAGAATGCGCCATGGAAGATCTTTTATGTTGTTATAACTCCTTTGATGAATTACTGATTTGGACACCCTCCTTCTCTCGTTCTGACCCCTATTGAAAGAAGTGTCCATCTTCTGCTCGATTGTGGCTAGTATTTTAAGGTTTTTTTCACATTGGAATCTATCATTGCCACATTGGGATAAGGGTGGCAGATTGTTGCAATTTCAGACGACATTTCGTATTTGTGTTCATATGGTGAATAATCAAGGAAACTAATATAGAAGAAGAAAATCAGCATGGAAATTTTTGAAAATCATGGCTTATAATTGAGCTCTAAATTCTGAACTTCAGGGTGGAGCCCTGAAAGGACACGGCTTGGGCCGGGCCCCGGACACGGCTGAACTTTCATTCATCGATTTTCCCGTCTTTTAGCGGCTAGATGAACTTCAGTAGTTGATGTACCCGCTACAAGCGATTAATCGTTTGACGACCAGTTTCGCGCAGTTCGATGCCCTTTTGGCGCTGTTTTCTGTTTTCGGACCGTTGACGTTCCAACCTTTGATTCCGACTCCGGAATCGCGAAACGAGCCACGCGTCACCGTCACGGCATGGCGACAGAGCTGCCAACCGATTCGCGGACATGCTTTCTTTCAATGATAACCCGTTTTGGACTATCGCTGAGTTCATCTGGAGCGTACAAGTCGCACTCCGTGGATCTGTGCATCGATTCTTGCAAAACTTCCACCTTATTGGCTGGCTTGAAAGTCTCAAATGAAGCATTAAGGATGATGAAGCGCGTAAACATTCTTCAACTATACATCGCAGACTGCGACCGTCACAAAAGTTTCACGATACCCGTCACAAGTATGGACTGCTCGGACAGTTCTCGCAATGCAGCCACGTCGGATATTCCCGCTCAGAACTGAGCGGGATTATGGATGAACGATGAAGTTCAGCAATTCTGGGGCGCAGCCTTGGTACGACCTGAATAGCATGGCCAATAGCCCTTTTGGGGTGCTGATTCGCCCGCGTCATAGTCAGCGCTATACCGTGAGGATGGTCATTCCGTATGTAACTGGAGAACGCGCGAACATTTAGCTGGCATCCATTGGTTGATGGAAATCGGAGCGACAATGAAAAGCAGACCGCTCGCCTCCCGACTCGCCGAATAGGAAAAAAAGTTGCCTCTCGCCTCCTCATTGTATGTATCCTCCACTTCGATGGGAAAGAGCTATTAAACTATTGTTCGTTTGCACTTCGGACTTCGGTAATACTAGTTTGATTCAGATACTTTTTGCCACCAACTACAAACTTCAGACACCCTGAAATTTTGTGGCATATTGTCACGTTTCTTTCACATTAAACGAACTAACAGCGAACTCTGGAGGGTGCATTGACAAAGTTATCATGCCCACCCAAACGAGGCCAAAGCAAGCACTCCCACGACCACTGAGAGAGTCGTCGCGGACCGTCATCCATGAAAATCGTCGCTTATTGTCGCTTATCCAGCCCGTATTCCCTCGTTTGAGATGTCCGGTTGTGCACGAGACGGAATCCACCAGGATCGGCGCTTTTGCGCCAGCCCCCGGCGGGCACTGGTGTGACAGGGGGGCGGGGGTCGCGACAAAGTGGGTGTAGGGGGTGTGTGAACCGAATAAAAACGACAAAAAAGACCACAGCTCGCACGCACGACCTGCCGGCGACGATAAAAGTCTCGTCGCCTAGTGTCTTACTCCCGAGAGCAACAGAGAGGGTCGAACGGGAAGTCTAAAGCGACAATTTAATCTCTGAAGTGTGACTGCGAAGTCAAGCCAAGAACCCATACAAACAAAAATCAAGTCCCAGGTCTGCATGTTCATATACATACACATACACACGTACATATACATGAAATATAAAAATCCATATGCATAAAAAAACACAAATACATATATATATACATGCATATAAGAATCCATATACATGTACATACACATACACGTACACATACACATAAACATACACATACACATACACAAACACATACACATACACATATACGTACACATACATATACACATACATATACACATACACATACACATACACATACGCATACGCATACGCATACACATACACATACACATACGCATATACATAGACATATACATAAACATAGACATATACATATACATATACATATACATATACATATACATATACATATACATATACATATACATATACATATACATATACATATAAATTTACATATACATATACATATACATATACATATACATATACATATACATATACATATACATAATCAAAATCATAATTATAATTATATGCATACGCATGTGTACATACCAATACATCTACATGTACATAAGCATGTACATTTTCATGTACATGTTCATATGCGTATACATATAAATATACATAATCATATGCATACACATGCATAGATAAAGACATGGAAATAAACATGTATATAAGCATCTACATAGGCGTAAAAGAAAAAGTTAGCATGAACACATACATAACCATAAACATATAAGTAAAAGTAAAATAAGACATAGTCATATACGTAAACATAAACATGAAGATAACAATGTAGTTGTAGATTCATTCATATGTGTACATGTAGAAATAGGAGTACAAAAGGACGTAAGTGGAAATGAATATCAATAAAGATGTACATGAATAGATATGTATATAAAAAACATAGATATGGATGCAGATAAAGATATATGTATGAATAAAGGTGTGGATAAAGATAAATAAACATATATGTAAATAAAGATACAAATGCATGCTCATAAAAGATGTATACAGATAGAGGTATACATATACACATAGAAAAACAGAGAAAGACAAAGATATAGATAGAGACCGAGATATAGATATAGATATAGATACAGATATAAACATTTAGAAAGATAAAGAAATAAATATAAATATACATGTAGACAAAGATACAGATATGTCAATATATAGATAAAGAAATTAATGTCTATAAAGATGTAGATTGAGATGGATACAAAGATGTAGATGTAGTTGTATATAAAGATGTAGACATAAATGTAGCTGTGGATGTAGATGTGGATGTAGATGTAAATGTACATGTAAATGTAGATGTACATGTACATGTAGATTTAAACATACAGGTTGATGTAGATGTAAATGTACATGTAGCTTTAATTGTAGGTATAGATTTACATATAGATATAAATCTAGATACAATTATGGCTTCATATAGGTGTAGATATAAATCAAGACACATATATAGAGATAGATGTATATAGATATATATAGATATAGATATACATATCAGTATAGACACAGATATAGATATAGATATAGATATAGATATAGATATAGATATAGATATAGATATAGATATAGATATAGATATAGATATAGATATAGATATAGATATAGATATAGATATAGATATAGA
>SZWC01004848.1:143434-165478 GCA_023375785.1 Penium margaritaceum | reverse complement strand
CGGAGTGGTGCGGACTGATTACGGAGCGGTGCGAACGGGTTGCGGAGGGGTGCGAACTGGTTGCAGAGAGGTGCGAAGTAGTTGCGGAGTGGTGGGAAGTGGTTGCGGAGTGGTACAAACTTGTTGTAGAGTGGTGGAAACTGGTTGCGGAGTGGTGCGAACTGGTTACGGAGTGGTGCGAACTGGTTGCGGAGTGGTACGAACTGGTGGTGGAGTGGTGCGAACTGGTTGTGTAATGGTGCGAACTGGTTGCGGAGTGGTGCAAACTGGTTGCAGAGTGGTGCGAGCTGGTTGCGTAGTGGTGCGAACTGGTTGCCGATTGGTGCGAACTGGTTGCGGAGTGGTGCGAACTGGTCGCGGAGTGGTGGGAACTGGTTGCTGAGTGGTGCAAACTGGTTTCAGAGTGGTGCTAACTGGCTCCGGAGTGGTGCGAACTGGTTGCGGAGTGTTACGAACTGGTTGCGGAGTGGGGTGAACTGGTTGCGGAGTGGTGCAAACTTGTTGCGGAGTGGTGCGAAGTGGTTGCGGAGTGGTGCGAACTGGTTGCGGAGTGGTCCGAACTGGTTGCGGAGTGGTGCGAACTGGTTGCGGGGTGGTGCGAACTGGTAGCGGAGTGGTGCGAACTGGTTGCGGAGTGGTCCGAACTGGTTGCGGAGTGGTGCGAACTGGTTGCGGGGTGGTGCGAACTGGTAGCGGAGTGGTGCGAACTGGTTGCGGAGTGGTCCGAACTGGTTGCGGAGTGGTGCGAACTGGTTGCGGGGTGGTGCGAACTGGTAGCGGAGTGGTGCGAACTGGTTGCGGAGTGGTCCGAACTGGTTGCGGAGTGGTGCGAACTGGTTGCGGGGTGGTGCGAACTGGTAGCGGAGTGGTGCGAACTGGTTGCGGAGTGGTCCGAACTGGTTGCGGAGTGGTGCGAACTGGTTGCGGGGTGGTGCGAACTGGTAGCGGAGTGGTGCGAACTGGTTGCGGAGTGGTCCGAACTGGTTGCGGAGTGGTGCGAACTGGTTGCGGGGTGGTGCGAACTGGTAGCGGAGTGGTGCGAACTGGTTGCGGAGTGGTCCGAACTGGTTGCGGAGTGGTGCGAACTGGTTGCGGGGTGGTGCGAACTGGTAGCGGAGTGGTGCGAACTGGTTGCGGAGTGGTCCGAACTGGTTGCGGAGTGGTGCGAACTGGTTGCGGGGTGGTGCGAACTGGTAGCGGAGTGGTGCGAACTGGTTGCGGAGTGGTCCGAACTGGTTGCGGAGTGGTGCGAACTGGTTGCGGGGTGGTGTGAACTGATAGCCGAGTGGTGCGAACTGGTTGCGGAGTGGTGCGACCTGGTTGTGGAGTGGTGCGAACGGGATGCGGAGTGGTGCGAACTGGTTGTGGAGTGATGCGAACTGGTTGCGGAGTGGTGCGAACTGGCTACGGAGTGGTGCGAACTGGCTGCGGAGTGGTGCGAACTGGTTGCGGAGTGTTACGAACTGGTTGCGGAGTGGTGTGAACTGGTTGCGGAGTGGTACAAACTTGTTGTGGAGTGGTGCAAACTGGTTGCGGAGTGGTGCGAACTGGTTGCGGATTGGTGCAAACTTCTTGCGGAGTGGTGCGAACTGGTTGCGGAGTGGTGCGAACTGGTTGTGGAGTGGTGTGCACTGGTTGCCGAGTGATGCGCACTGGATGCGGAGTGGTGCGAACTGGTGCGAACTGGTTGGGGAGTGGTACCAACTGGTTGCGGAGTGGTGCGAACTGGTTGCCGAGTGGTGCGAATTGGTTGCGGAGTAGTGCGAACTGGTTGCGGAGTGGTGCGAACTCGTTGCGGAGTGGTGCAAACTGGTTGCGGAGTGGTGCGAACTGGTTGCGGAGTGGTGCGAACTGGTTGCGGAGTGGTGCGATCTGGTTGCTGAGTGGTGTGAACTTGTTGAGGAGTGGTGCGAACTGGTTGCGGAGTGGTGCGAACTGGTTGTGGAGTGGTGCGAACCGGTTGCAGAGAGGTGCAAACCGGTTGCGGAGTGGTGCGAACTGGTTGCAGAGTGGTGCGAACTGGTTGTGGAGTGGTGCGAACCGGTTGCAGAGAGGTGCAAACCGGTTGCGGAGTGGTGCGAACTGGTTGCAGAGTGGTGCGAACTGGTTGTGGAGTGGTGCGAACCGGTTGCAGAGAGGTGCAAACCGGTTGCGGAGTGGTGCGAACTGGTTGCAGAGTGGTGCGAACTGGTTGTGGAGTGGTGCGAACCGGTTGCAGAGAGGTGCAAACCGGTTGCGGAGTGGTGCGAACTGGTTGCAGAGTGGTGCGAACTGGTTGTGGAGTGGTGCGAACCGGTTGCAGAGAGGTGCAAACCGGTTGCGGAGTGGTGCGAACTGGTTGCAGAGTGGTGCGAACTGGTTGTGGAGTGGTGCGAACCGGTTGCAGAGAGGTGCAAACCGGTTGCGGAGTGGTGCGAACTGGTTGCAGAGTGGTGCGAACTGGTTGTGGAGTGGTGCGAACCGGTTGCAGAGAGGTGCAAACCGGTTGCGGAGTGGTGCGAACTGGTTGCAGAGTGGTGCGAACTGGTTGTGGAGTGGTGCGAACCGGTTGCAGAGAGGTGCAAACCGGTTGCGGAGTGGTGCGAACTGGTTGCAGAGTGGTGCGAACTGGTTGTGGAGTGGTGCGAACCGGTTGCAGAGAGGTGCAAACCGGTTGCGGAGTGGTGCGAACTGGTTGCAGAGTGGTGCGAACTGGTTGTGGAGTGGTGCGAACCGGTTGCAGAGAGGTGCAAACCGGTTGCGGAGTGGTGCGAACTGGTTGCAGAGTGGTGCGAACTGGTTGTGGAGTGGTGCGAACCGGTTGCAGAGAGGTGCAAACCGGTTGCGGAGTGGTGCGAACTGGTTGCAGAGTGGTGCGAACTGGTTGTGGAGTGGTGCGAACCGGTTGCAGAGAGGTGCAAACCGGTTGCGGAGTGGTGCGAACTGGTTGCAGAGTGGTGCGAACTGGTTGTGGAGTGGTGCGAACCGGTTGCAGAGAGGTGCAAACCGGTTGCGGAGTGGTGCGAACTGGTTGCAGAGTGGTGCGAACTGGTTGTGGAGTGGTGCGAACCGGTTGCAGAGAGGTGCAAACCGGTTGCGGAGTGGTGCGAACTGGTTGCAGAGTGGTGCGAACTGGTTGTGGAGTGGTGCGAACCGGTTGCAGAGAGGTGCAAACCGGTTGCGGAGTGGTGCGAACTGGTTGCAGAGTGGTGCGAACTGGTTGTGGAGTGGTGCGAACCGGTTGCAGAGAGGTGCAAACCGGTTGCGGAGTGGTGCGAACTGGTTGCAGAGTGGTGCGAACTGGTTGTGGAGTGGTGCGAACCGGTTGCAGAGAGGTGCAAACCGGTTGCGGAGTGGTGCGAACTGGTTGCAGAGTGGTGCGAACTGGTTGTGGAGTGGTGCGAACCGGTTGCAGAGAGGTGCAAACCGGTTGCGGAGTGGTGCGAACTGGTTGCAGAGTGGTGCGAACTGGTTGTGGAGTGGTGCGAACCGGTTGCAGAGAGGTGCAAACCGGTTGCGGAGTGGTGCGAACTGGTTGCAGAGTGGTGCGAACTGGTTGTGGAGTGGTGTGCACTGGTTGCGGAGTGGTGCGAACTGGTTTCAGAGTGGTGCGAACTGGGTCCGGAGTGGTGCGAACTGGTTGCGGAGTGGTGCGAACTGGTTGCGGAGTGGTGCGAACTGGTTGCGGAGTGGTGCGAACTGATTGCGGAGTGGTGCGAACTGGTTGCGGAGTGGTGTGAACTGGTGGCGGAGTGGTGCAAACTGGTTGCAGAGAGGTGCAAACCGGTTGCGGAGTGGTGCGAACTGGTTGCGGAGTGGTGAACCAGTTGCGGAGCTGTCCAAACTGGTTGCGGAGTGGTGCCAACTGGTTTTGGAGTGGTGCCAACTGGTTGCGGAGTGGTGCGAACTGGTTGCGGAGTGGTGTGAACTGGTTGCGGAGTGGTGCAAACTGGTTGTGGAGCGGTGGGAACTGGTTGCGGAGTGGTGTGAACTGGTGGCGGAGTGGTGCAAACTGGTTGCGGAGAGGTGTGAACTGGTTGCGGAGTGGTGCAAACTGGTTGTGGAGCGGTGGGAACTGGTTGCGGAGTGGTGTGAACTGGTGGCGGAGTGGTGCAAACTGGTTGCGGAGAGGTGTGAACTGGTTGCGGAGTGGTGCAAACTGGTTGTGGAGCGGTGGGAACTGGTTGCGGAGTGGTGTGAACTGGTGGCGGAGTGGTGCAAACTGGTTGCGGAGAGGTGTGAACTGGTTGCGGAGTGGTGCAAACTGGTTGTGGAGCGGTGGGAACTGGTTGCGGAGTGGTGTGAACTGGTGGCGGAGTGGTGCAAACTGGTTGCGGAGAGGTGTGAACTGGTTGCGGAGTGGTGCAAACTGGTTGTGGAGCGGTGGGAACTGGTTGCGGAGTGGTGTGAACTGGTGGCGGAGTGGTGCAAACTGGTTGCGGAGAGGTGTGAACTGGTTGCGGAGTGGTGCAAACTGGTTGTGGAGCGGTGGGAACTGGTTGCGGAGTGGTGTGAACTGGTGGCGGAGTGGTGCAAACTGGTTGCGGAGAGGTGTGAACTGGTTGCGGAGTGGTGCAAACTGGTTGTGGAGCGGTGGGAACTGGTTGCGGAGTGGTGTGAACTGGTGGCGGAGTGGTGCAAACTGGTTGCGGAGAGGTGTGAACTGGTTGCGGAGTGGTGCAAACTGGTTGTGGAGCGGTGGGAACTGGTTGCGGAGTGGTGTGAACTGGTGGCGGAGTGGTGCAAACTGGTTGCGGAGAGGTGTGAACTGGTTGCGGAGTGGTGCAAACTGGTTGTGGAGCGGTGGGAACTGGTTGCGGAGTGGTGTGAACTGGTGGCGGAGTGGTGCAAACTGGTTGCGGAGAGGTGTGAACTGGTTGCGGAGTGGTGCAAACTGGTTGTGGAGCGGTGGGAACTGGTTGCGGAGTGGTGTGAACTGGTGGCGGAGTGGTGCAAACTGGTTGCGGAGAGGTGTGAACTGGTTGCGGAGTGGTGCAAACTGGTTGTGGAGCGGTGGGAACTGGTTGCGGAGTGGTGTGAACTGGTGGCGGAGTGGTGCAAACTGGTTGCGGAGAGGTGTGAACTGGTTGCGGAGTGGTGCAAACTGGTTGTGGAGCGGTGGGAACTGGTTGCGGAGTGGTGTGAACTGGTGGCGGAGTGGTGCAAACTGGTTGCGGAGAGGTGTGAACTGGTTGCGGAGTGGTGCAAACTGGTTGTGGAGCGGTGGGAACTGGTTGCGGAGTGGTGTGAACTGGTGGCGGAGTGGTGCAAACTGGTTGCGGAGAGGTGTGAACTGGTTGCGGAGTGGTGCAAACTGGTTGTGGAGCGGTGGGAACTGGTTGCGGAGTGGTGTGAACTGGTGGCGGAGTGGTGCAAACTGGTTGCGGAGAGGTGTGAACTGGTTGCGGAGTGGTGCAAACTGGTTGTGGAGCGGTGGGAACTGGTTGCGGAGTGGTGTGAACTGGTGGCGGAGTGGTGCAAACTGGTTGCGGAGAGGTGTGAACTGGTTGCGGAGTGGTGCAAACTGGTTGTGGAGCGGTGGGAACTGGTTGCGGAGTGGTGTGAACTGGTGGCGGAGTGGTGCAAACTGGTTGCGGAGAGGTGTGAACTGGTTGCGGAGTGGTGCAAACTGGTTGTGGAGCGGTGGGAACTGGTTGCGGAGTGGTGTGAACTGGTGGCGGAGTGGTGCAAACTGGTTGCGGAGAGGTGTGAACTGGTTGCGGAGTGGTGCAAACTGGTTGTGGAGCGGTGGGAACTGGTTGCGGAGTGGTGTGAACTGGTGGCGGAGTGGTGCAAACTGGTTGCGGAGAGGTGTGAACTGGTTGCGGAGTGGTGCAAACTGGTTGTGGAGCGGTGGGAACTGGTTGCGGAGTGGTGTGAACTGGTGGCGGAGTGGTGCAAACTGGTTGCGGAGAGGTGTGAACTGGTTGCGGAGTGGTGCAAACTGGTTGTGGAGCGGTGGGAACTGGTTGCGGAGTGGTGTGAACTGGTGGCGGAGTGGTGCAAACTGGTTGCGGAGAGGTGTGAACTGGTTGCGGAGTGGTGCAAACTGGTTGTGGAGCGGTGGGAACTGGTTGCGGAGTGGTGTGAACTGGTGGCGGAGTGGTGCAAACTGGTTGCGGAGAGGTGTGAACTGGTTGCGGAGTGGTGCAAACTGGTTGTGGAGCGGTGGGAACTGGTTGCGGAGTGGTGTGAACTGGTGGCGGAGTGGTGCAAACTGGTTGCGGAGAGGTGTGAACTGGTTGCGGAGTGGTGCAAACTGGTTGTGGAGCGGTGGGAACTGGTTGCGGAGTGGTGTGAACTGGTGGCGGAGTGGTGCAAACTGGTTGCGGAGAGGTGTGAACTGGTTGCGGAGTGGTGCAAACTGGTTGTGGAGCGGTGGGAACTGGTTGCGGAGTGGTGTGAACTGGTGGCGGAGTGGTGCAAACTGGTTGCGGAGAGGTGTGAACTGGTTGCGGAGTGGTGCAAACTGGTTGTGGAGCGGTGGGAACTGGTTGCGGAGTGGTGTGAACTGGTGGCGGAGTGGTGCAAACTGGTTGCGGAGAGGTGTGAACTGGTTGCGGAGTGGTGCAAACTGGTTGTGGAGCGGTGGGAACTGGTTGCGGAGTGGTGTGAACTGGTGGCGGAGTGGTGCAAACTGGTTGCGGAGAGGTGTGAACTGGTTGCGGAGTGGTGCAAACTGGTCGCGGAGTGGTGCGAACTGGTGGCGGAGTGCTGCAAACTGGTTCCGGAGGTGTGCGAACTGGTTGCGGATGTCAGGAACTGGCACCCGGATGGAGGCAGTTCCAGCGTGGCCTGACGGGTCTTGTGCATTCACGGCTATGTTTTGTGCAGCTTCTGAGTCTGAGCGTGAGCTTTCTGGTCGTCTCACGCTATGTTTCTGGAAGTGGAATACAATTGTGAGACAGTCACTTTTGCGAAGGGAATAGCGTGATTTTGCATTCGTTTTTGAACATGGACATGATCTGAATATTTGTAGGGCTAGGCATGAGCTCTCCAACGCACCAACCCGTGCGCAATTCAGATAACCGTAGCTCCCGCTACGGCAGTCGAAGCGCAGTACCCCAAACCAGCCGCTCACTCGGCGGCGCTCACCACGTCGCCCGCCGAGACGCCTTCACACATCAAGGACCCATCAAAATTCCATTCCGTAGGCGCAGATGTCCCTACGCATAGTGGCGGCGCCCCTCGTGCCTTTGGGGTCTCTTTCAATGAGTTAATCATCGAGTTTGGTGATGGGGATTGATGTGGGTCAAAACCTGTTCGCGGACCTCCAGTCGGAATTTTGACCAAGTCCCCGAGTAACAAACCGTATTTTTGAGTTTCGGACTCCGAGCCAGGATTTTGGCTAAGTCCCTCATTAACAAACTGCACTCCTAAAATCCGGCGGATCATCCACCGGACGCCTCGGCAGACCTTCCGGAGCAAAATCCCCAGATGGCATTTTGTTACTCGTTCCGGTCGATAATTCACCGGAAGTCGAATCGCGGCCGGCTCCCCTAACCGCCGCGCACACCCCAACTTTGGAAGCCCATATCTCCCTTGTTACTAGTCTGATTTTGGTGGAACAACTTCCACCGGATTCACAACTCGTCAACTTTCAGGGGCGATTCTCCATTTTAAGATCCGAGCATTCATCGAGTCGCCAGATCCGTCGACGAGGAATTTCCTCTTTCTGGCGGCTTGTCGGTACCTTCCGGCGCCGCACTTGGGCATGCAGAGGGGCAAATCTACAACATTCTCCCCCTTGCACCTGCCATGCCCGCTCCTCCTGCCTGCTCTCACTCATCTTCCGCTGGGCCCTCCAGCCCATCATAGCTGGTCATCCCAAGTCCGGCCACGCTCAATGCGTGCCGGTTCACGGAAGAGCACATAGCCGGATGTGGACTTCCGCTTGTCCACATCGCCAGCATAGTCTGCGTCCGTGTAGCAGACCAGACGCAAGGTGTCCGCCCGCCCCTTGCCGTCGAACCTCAAGCACGCATGTCGCGTTGCTTGCAGGTAGCGGAGGATGCGCTTGACCGCCTGCCAGTGTAGTGGCCCTGGATTGGCCACGTACCTGCTCACTTGGCCCACCCCGTAGGCCAAGTCTGGTCGGGTCGCCACCATGACGTACATGAGGCTGTCCACCGCCGATTGGGAGGGCACACCTGCCATATCCTCCCGCTCTTCTTTTGTCTGGGACGCCATTGCCGCACTCAGTTCACAGGTCGTGGAGACCGGACTGCCAACTGGTTTGCAGTCCTCCATGCTGTACCGCTTCAGCACCTCGGCCACGTATTTGGCCTGCCCCAGTTCAAGCGTGCGCGGCCTCCGGTTCCGCGTAATGCTCACCCCGAGGTAGTACTCCAGCTCCCCCACGTTCGATATCTGGAATCTGGTGCTCAGCTGCTCTTTCAGCTGCTGTAGGCTCGGCAAATCCGTTGAGCACACAATCAGGTTGTCCACCTAGAGTGTGACGATCTGATGGAGCTGTTTGTCGCGCCGCACGTACACGTTGTGATCCGCCTCACAGCGCTTGAAGCCGAGTTGTGCCATGAAGCTGTCCATCTGTTGGTACCAGCATCTGGACGACTGTTTTAGCCTCTACAAGGAATTCCGCAGCTTACACACCTTGTCCTCCGGCGCCTCTACCCCCTCCGGTACCTCCATGTAGATCTCTTTGTCTATGATGCCGTTGAGGAAGGCTGTCTTTACGTCCATTTGGTGGAGCTCCATGTCCTTCGCGGCCGCCACCGCAAGGATTGCCTGGATGCTTGTGAACTTGGCGACGGGAGCAAACGTCTCATCGCAGTGCTCCCCCTTACACTGTGCGTACCCTTTTTCCACCAGCCGCGCCGTGTACTTGTCAACCACACCTTCCTTTGTGAACTTGGTCTTGAAGACCCACTTTGAGCCGATGACCTTGGCATCTTTCGGCCTGTCAACCAACTCCCACGTATCATTTTTCGTGATGGACGCCAGCTCAGATTTGATGGCTGCGTCCCATTGATCCCTTTCAGGCCGTGCAAGCGCCTCTCGCACGGTAGTCGGCTCCGTTGATGCAGCCAGCATGCATCGCGTCATGCCAATCCATCGACCGGTGCTTGCATCGAAACGCTTTCCCGCTTTTTGCTGCCTCCCGCTACGGCGCGGTAGTTCTGGTGGCGCATCGTCGCTCTGCTGCGATCCCTCCGACTCAGCACGATCCGGTTCATCATCGACCAGACGGCTCCCCAAGGATCTCTCCCGCTCCGACGAAACATCATCCGGACGGCCAGCGCGTCCGGTGGTTTTTCCACCAAAGCCCGTTGCACACTCTACCGGGAGTGCGCGCCTTGGCACCCTTGGTGCCTCGTCCGCCGGATCCTTCCGGTGGATCCCCTCATCAGTTTGATCGTCATCGGATCCCTCCGCGTTGGTTGCCACCACTGGTGCACCGTCGTGCTCTGATGCCGCATCCTCAACTTCGGCGTCCGCCGGCTCCTTCTCGTAGTCAAGGAGCTGGAACCACTCCCCGGTCTTTGGGGAGTCCACCACGCCCACTTCGTTGCTGCTGACTTAGCTCTGCTGCTCGTCAAACTCGACGTCTCGGCTGCTGATTATCTCCTCCTTGCGCATGTCGTAGACCCGGTATGCCTTCTGCGCGCTCTCATAGCCAGGGAAGAGATACGACTTTGCACGCGGCTCTAGCTTGTTGTCGCACCACTGCGCAGCCTGCACCATCGCGTGCACCTTGCACCCGAACACTTTCAGGTACACCACCCTTGGCTTGCGCCCGCTCCAAACCTCCTGCGGCGTCTTCCAGCCGCTCTTCCCCTTCAGCACCGTTGTAGGAGTGAGGTTGATGGTGTAGCTCACCGTACGCACAGCTTCCGTCCAGAAACTTTGCGGCAATTCCGCATCCACCAACCCGGTCCGTACCATGTTCAGCAGCGTCTGGTTTGCCCGCTCCACCACGCCATTTGACTGAGGAAAAGATGGCGTCGTTTGTTGCCATTTTATGTCCTGCTGCTTCATCCACCCACTATAGCCCATGTACTCTGCACTGTTGTCACTGCGTAGCGCTCTGACCTTCCGGCCAGTCTGCCTCTCCACCGCGGCGTCGTACTCCTTCAGCCGGTCCAGGACCTCGCCTTTCCGCTTCATGAAGTACACATGGAGTTTTCTGCTGTAGTCATCAATGAAGGTGACAAAGTAACGTGCGCCGAGTAATAAACCATACTACTGAGTTTTGGACTCCGAGCCAGGATTTTGGCTAAGTCCATCAGTAACAAACTGCACTCACGAAATCCGGCGGATCATCCACCGGACGCCTCGGCAGACCTTCCGGAGCAAAATCCCCACATGGCATTTTGTTACTCGTTCCGGTCGATGATTCACCGGAAGTCGAACCGCGGCCGGCTCCCAGAACCGCCACGCATACCCCAACTTCAGAAGTCCATATCTCCCTTGTTACTAGTCCGATTTTGGTCAAACAACTTCCACCAGATTCAGCAACTCGTCAACTTCGAGGGACAATCCTCCATTTTAGGATCCAAGCATTCATCGAGTCTCCAGATCCGTCGACGAGGAATTTCCTCTCTCTGGCGGCTCGTTGGCGCCTTCCGGCGCCGCACTTGGGCATGCAGAGGGGCAAATCTACAACAGCGGAGTGGTGCAAACTGGTTGCGGAGTGGTGTGAACTGGTTCTGGAGTGGTGCAAACTGGTTGCGGAGTGGTGCGAATTGTTTGCAGAGTGGTGCGAACTGGTTGCGGAGTGGTGCGAACTGGTTGCGGAGTGTTGCGAACTGGTTGCGGAGTGGTGCGAACCGGTTGCGGTGTGCTGCAAACTGGTTACGGGGTGATGCGAACTGGCTGCGGAGTGGTGCGAACTGGTTGTGGAGTGGTGCGAACTGGTTGCGGAGTGGTGCGAACGCGTTGCGGAGTGGTGTGAATTGGTTGCAGAGTGGTGCGAACTGGTTGTGGATTGGTGCGTACTTGTTGCGGAGTGGTGCAAACTGGGTGCGGGCTGGTGCGAACTGGTTGTGGGGTGGTGCGAACTATTTGCGTAGTGGTGCAAACTGGTTGCAGAGTGGTGCGAACTGGTTGCGGAGTGGTGCGCACGGGTTGCGGAGTGGTGTAAACTGGTTGTGGAGTGGTGCGAACTGGTTGCAAAGTGGTGCGAACTGGTTGCGGAGTGGTGTGAACTGGTTGCTGAGTGGTGCGAATTGGTTGGGGAGTGGTGCGAACCGGTTGCGGAGTGGTGCAAACTGGTTGCGGAGTGGTGTGAACTGGTTGCGGAGTGGTACGACCTTGTTGCGAAGTGGTGCAAACTGGTTGCGGAGTGGTGCAAACTGGTTGCGGATTGGTGCGAACTGGTTGCGGAGTGGTGCGAACTGGTTGCGGAGTGGTGCGAACTGGTTGCAGAGTGGTGGGAACTGGTTGCGGAGTGGTGCGAACAGGTTGCGGAGTGGTGCGCACTGGTTGTGGAGTGGTGCGCACTGGTTGCCGAAAGGTGCGAACTGGTTGCAGAGTGGTGTGAACTGGTTGCGGAGTGGTGGGAACTAGTTGCGGAGTGGTGCGAACCGGTTGCGGAGTGGTGCAAACTGGTTGCAGACTGGTGCGAATCGGTTGCGGAGTGGTGGGAACTGGTTGCGGAGAGCTGGGAACTGGTTGCGGAGTGGTGCGAACAGGTTGCGGAGTGGTGCGCACTGGTTGTGGAGTGGTGCGCACTGGTTGCCGAAAGGTGCGAACTGGTTGCAGAGTGGTGTGAACTGGTTGCGGAGTGGTGGGAACTAGTTGCGGAGTGGTGCGAACCGGTTGCGGAGTGGTGCAAACTGGTTGCAGACTGGTGCGAATCGGTTGCGGAGTGGTGGGAACTGGTTGCGGAGAGCTGGGAACTGGTTGCGGAGTGGTGCGAACAGGTTGCGGAGTGGTGCGCACTGGTTGTGGAGTGGTGCGCACTGGTTGCCGAAAGGTGCGAACTGGTTGCAGAGTGGTGTGAACTGGTTGCGGAGTGGTGGGAACTAGTTGCGGAGTGGTGCGAACCGGTTGCGGAGTGGTGCAAACTGGTTGCAGACTGGTGCGAATCGGTTGCGGAGTGGTGGGAACTGGTTGCGGAGAGCTGGGAACTGGTTGCGGAGTGGTGCGAACAGGTTGCGGAGTGGTGCGCACTGGTTGTGGAGTGGTGCGCACTGGTTGCCGAAAGGTGCGAACTGGTTGCAGAGTGGTGTGAACTGGTTGCGGAGTGGTGGGAACTAGTTGCGGAGTGGTGCGAACCGGTTGCGGAGTGGTGCAAACTGGTTGCAGACTGGTGCGAATCGGTTGCGGAGTGGTGGGAACTGGTTGCGGAGAGCTGGGAACTGGTTGCGGAGTGGTGCGAACAGGTTGCGGAGTGGTGCGCACTGGTTGTGGAGTGGTGCGCACTGGTTGCCGAAAGGTGCGAACTGGTTGCAGAGTGGTGTGAACTGGTTGCGGAGTGGTGGGAACTAGTTGCGGAGTGGTGCGAACCGGTTGCGGAGTGGTGCAAACTGGTTGCAGACTGGTGCGAATCGGTTGCGGAGTGGTGGGAACTGGTTGCGGAGAGCTGGGAACTGGTTGCGGAGTGGTGCGAACAGGTTGCGGAGTGGTGCGCACTGGTTGTGGAGTGGTGCGCACTGGTTGCCGAAAGGTGCGAACTGGTTGCAGAGTGGTGTGAACTGGTTGCGGAGTGGTGGGAACTAGTTGCGGAGTGGTGCGAACCGGTTGCGGAGTGGTGCAAACTGGTTGCAGACTGGTGCGAATCGGTTGCGGAGTGGTGGGAACTGGTTGCGGAGAGCTGGGAACTGGTTGCGGAGTGGTGCGAACAGGTTGCGGAGTGGTGCGCACTGGTTGTGGAGTGGTGCGCACTGGTTGCCGAAAGGTGCGAACTGGTTGCAGAGTGGTGTGAACTGGTTGCGGAGTGGTGGGAACTAGTTGCGGAGTGGTGCGAACCGGTTGCGGAGTGGTGCAAACTGGTTGCAGACTGGTGCGAATCGGTTGCGGAGTGGTGGGAACTGGTTGCGGAGAGCTGGGAACTGGTTGCGGAGTGGTGCGAACAGGTTGCGGAGTGGTGCGCACTGGTTGTGGAGTGGTGCGCACTGGTTGCCGAAAGGTGCGAACTGGTTGCGGAGTGGTGAACCAGTTTCGGAGTTGTCCAGACTGGTTGCAGAGTGGTGCCAACTGGTTTCGGAGAGGTTCCAACTGGTTGCGGAGTGGTGCGAACTGGTTGCGGAGTGGTACTAACTGGTTGTGGAATGGTGCAAACTGGTTGCAGAAGGGTGCGAACTGGCTGCGGAGTGGCCGAACTGGTTACAGAGTGGTGCGAACTAGTCATGGAGTGGTGCGAACTGGTTGCGGAGTGGTGCGAACTGGTTGCCGAAAGGTGCGAACTGGTTGCGGAGTGGTGCGAACTGGTTGCGGAGTGGTGTGAACTGGTTGCGGAGTGGTGCGAACTGGTTGCGCAGTGGTGCAAATTGTTTGCAGAGTGGTGCAAACTGGCTGCGGAGTGGTGCGAACTGGTTGCGGAGTGTTGCGAACTAGTTGGGGAGTGGTGCAAACCGGTTGCGGAGTGGTGCGAACTGGTTATGGGGTGGTGCGAACTGGCTGCGGAGTGGTGCGCACTGGTTGTGGAGTGGTGCAAACTGGTTGCGGAGTGGTGCAAACGGGTTGCGGAGTGGTGTGAACTGGTTGCGGAGTGGTGCGAACGGGTTGCGGAGTGGTGCGAACGGGTTGCGGAGTGGTGCGAACGGGTTGCGGAGTGGTGCGAACGGGTTGCGGAGTGGTGCGAACGGGTTGCGGAGTGGTGCGAACGGGTTGCGGAGTGGTGCGAACGGGTTGCGGAGTGGTGCGAACGGGTTGCGGAGTGGTGCGAACGGGTTGCGGAGGGGTGCGAACAGGTTGCGGAGTGGTGCGAACAGGTTGCGGAGTGGTGCAAACTGGTTGTGGAGTGGTGCGAACGGGTTGCGGAGTGGTGCAAACTGGTTGCGGAGTGGTGTGAAGTGGTTGCTGAGTGGTGCGAGCTGGTTGCGGAGTGGTGCGAACTGGTTGCGGAGTGGTGTGAACTGGTTGCGGAGTGGTACAAACTTGTTGCGGAGTGGTTCAAACTGGTTACGGAGTGGTGCGAACTGGTTGCGGATCGGTGCAAACTGGTTGCAGAGAGGTGCGAACGGGTTGCGGAGTGATGGGAACTAGTTGCGGAGTGGTGGGAACTGGTTGTGGGGTGGTGCGCACTGGTAAGGGAGTGGTGCGAACTGGGTGCGTAGTGGTGCGAACTGGTTGCGGAATGGTGTGAACTGGTTGCGGAATGGTGTGAACTGGTTGCGGAGTGGTACGAACTGGTTGTGGAGTGGTGCGATCCGGTTGCGGAGTGGTGGGAACTGGTTGCTGAGTGGTGCGCACTGGTTGGAGTGTGGTGCGAACTGGTTGCGAAGTGGTGTGAACTGGTTGCGGGGTGGTACGAACTGGTTGCGGAGTGGTGCGACCTGATTGCGGAGTGGTGAGAACTGGTTGCTGAGTGGTGCGCACTGGTTGCAGAGTGGTGCGAACGGGTCGCAGAGTGGTGTGAACTGGTTGCGATGTGGTGCGAACTGGTTGCAGAGTGATGCAAACTGATTGCGGAGTGGTGCGAACAGGTTGCGGAGTGGTGCGAACTGGTTGCGGAGTGGTGTGAACTGGTTGCAGAATGGTGCGAACTGGTAGCGGAGTGGTGCGAACCGGTTGTAGAGTGGTGCGAACTGGTTGGGGAGTGGTGCGAACTGGTTGCGGAGTGTTAGGAACTGGTTGCGGAGTGGTGCGAACTGGTTGTGGAGTGGTGCAAACTGGTTGTGGAATGGTGCGAACTGGTTGCTGAGTGGTGGAAACTGGTTGCGGAGTGGTGCAAACTGGTTGTGGAGTGCTGCCCACTAGTTGTGGAGTGGTGCGCACTGGGTGCAAAGTGGTGCAAACTGGTTGCGGAGTGGTGCGAACTGATTGCGGAGTGGTACGAACTGGTTCGGAGTGGTGCAAACTAGTTGCGGAGAGGTGCGAACTGGAAGCAGAGTGGTGCGAACTGGTTGTGGAGTGGTGCGAACTGGTTGCGGAGTGCTGCGAACTGGTTGTGGAGTGGTACGCACTTGTTGTGGAGTGGTGTGCACTGCGTGCGGAGTGGTGTGAACTGGTTGCGGAGTGGTGCCAACTGGTTGCGTAGTGGTACGAACTGGTTGCGGAGAAGTGCGAACAGGTTGCGGACTGGAGCGAACTGGTTGTGGAGTGGTACGAACTGGTTGCGGAGTGGTGCGAAATGGTTGCGGAGTGGTCCTAACTGGTTGCGGAGTGGTGCAAACTGGTTGCGGAGTGGTGCGAACTGGTTGCGGAGTGGTACGAACTGGTTTGGAGTGGTGCAAACTAGTTGCAAAGAGGTGCGAACTGGAAGCAGAGTGGTGCGAACTAGTTGCGGAGTGGTGCGAACTGGTTGCGGAGTGGTGCGAACTGGTTGTGGAGTGGTGCGCACTTGTTGCGGAGTGGTGCGCACCGCGTGCGGAGTGGTGCGAACTGGTTGCAGAGTGGTGCCAACTGGTTGCGTAGTGGTACGAACTGGTTGTGGAGTGGTGCGAAGGAGGTTGGGCTGGGTTCGTTCTGGGTGGGTGGGGGTCATGGTCTAGTGTAGGAAACAGCAGAAGGCTGCCGGTCCGGCAGCAGTGGAACAGTCCAGCGGATAGAGGTGCCGCAATTCTTCGAGGTACTTGTCCCACTCGTCCTTTAGCCTGTGCACGGCACTGGTGATGAACACGCGGGCCACATCACAGATCAATTGCTTTTGTAGGTACTGCGTGCGTTTATCAATGAGTTGTTTGGCCTGATCAACGAGAGTGCAGATGGTACGGTATTGCAGGGAGACATCCTCACGGAGGGCCAGGACCCTCGCCCGTTGTTGCAACATATCCTGCAGTAGCGAACGATCGGCTGCCCACTCCTCCTCACACTCGGTTTGTAGCTGCTGCATATCTGGCAACTGCACCTCGAGCTGCTGCATTCCTGGAATCAAACGAGGCATCTCTGCACGTGTTATCCGGAGGGTTCGGCCCAACTCTGCTCTTTGGTTAATAAGACGCTGCCCTTTCGCTGCGGGTGGCTTGTCACCTCTGTCCGCAGCCTTGTTCCATTCATCTTGCAGGTGTCGCACCTCTTGGGGTCTCGCTTGGACTGCCGCTGCTCGAGTTTCTTGGACCTGAACTTGCTGCTGTCTGTCAGCGCGGGCGGACTCGCACGCAGCGAGGGCGTTCCTCACTTGAGCCAGGTTGGCAGCAGAGTTGCGTACATGGTCCGCGTACGTCCTCATCTACGTCCTGTGCTGCTCCTAGAGTCTCTCCACTCTCACTGTCCATGCTCAATTTTGGGTGATGTGAAGCGCGAATGCTTGCCACAGTGCCTCGTTGCTATGAGGGTCAGGTACTTCCGGTGAGGGTGGGGGTACATGCACTTACACACACTTACACACACTTACACGCACTTACACGCACTTAAACACACTTACACAAACTTACACGCACTTACATGAACTTACATGCACTTACATGCACTTACACGCACTTACACACACTTACACACACTTACACGCACTTACACGCACTTAAACACACTTACACAAACTTACACGCACTTACATGAACTTACATGCACTTACATGCACTTACACGCACTTACACACACTTACAAATACTTACACGCACTTACACGCACTTACATGCACTTAGACGCACTTACACACACTTACACGCACTTACACGTACTTACATGTACTAATACACACTTATTTACACTTACACGTACTTACACACACTTACACGCACTTATACACACTTACACGCACTTACACATACTTACATGCACTTACACGCACTTACACACACTTACACGCACTTACACGCACTTACCCAAACTTACACACACTTACACGTACTTACACGTACTTACACACACATACACGCATTTACATGAACTAACACGAAATTAAACCAACTTAAACCGCACTTACACACACTTACACGCACTTACACGCACTTACACACACTTACACGTACTTACACGCACTTACTTGCACTTACATGCACTTACACACACTTACACACACTTATACGCACTTACACGCACTTAAACACACTTACACAAACTTACACGCACTTACATGAACTTACATGCACTTACATGCACTTACACGCACTTACACACACTTACACATACTTACACGTACTTACACATACTTACAAGCACTTACTCACACTTACTCGCACTTACACGCACTTACACGTACTTACACGCACTTACATGCATTTACGCATACTTACACGCACTTACACGCACTTAAACGTACTTACACGTACCTACACGCACTTACACGCACTTACACGCACTTACACGTACTTTCACGTACCTACACGCACTTACACGCACTTACACACACTTACACATACTTACACGTACTTACACATACTTACACGCACTTACTCACACTTACTCGCACTTACACGCACTTACACGTACTTACACGTACTTACACGCACTTACATGCATTTACGCATACTTACACGCGCTTACACGCACTTAAACGTACTTACACGTACCTACACGCACTTACACGCACTTACACACACTTACACGCACTTACACGCACTTACACGCATTTATACGCACTTACATAAACTTAAACTGTACTAACACGCACTTACATGCGCTTACACGTACTTACACGTACTTACACGCACTTACACGCACTTACACGTACTTACATGACTTACACGCACTAACACGCACTCATATGCACTTGTACACACTTACACGCACTTACACGCACTTACACATACTTACACACACCTATACGCACTTACACATACCTACACGCACTTACACGTACTTACACGCACTTACACGCACTTACACGTACTTACACATACTTACACGCACTTACACGCACTTAGACACGCTTAAACGCACTTTCACGCACTTATATGAACTTACACGTACTTGTACGTACTTACACGCACTTATACGTACTTACATACACTTACACACAATTACACATACTTACACGTACTTACACGTACTTACATATACATACACGCATTTACATGCACTTACACGCACTTACACTTACTTACACACACTTACACATACTTACACGCACTTACATGCACTTATACATACATATACGCATTTACACGCACTTATACACACTTAGACACACGAACTCGCACTTACACATGCTTACACGCACTTACACATACCTACACGCACTTCCACGTACTTACACGCACTTATACGTACTTACACGCACTTATACGTACTTACACGCACTTATACGTACTTACACGCACTTATACGTACTTACACGCACTTATACGTACTTACACGCACTTATACGTACTTACACGCACTTATACGTACTTACACGCACTTATACGTACTTACACGCACTTATACGTACTTACACACACTTACACATACTTACACGCACTTACATGCACTTATACATACATATACGCATTTACACGCACTTATACACACTTAGACACACGAACTCGCACTTACACATGCTTACACGCACTTACTCAAACTCACATGTACTTACACAAACTTACACGCAATTACACATACTTATACGCACTTACACAAACTGACATTCACTTACATGAACTTACACGTACTTATAAGCACTTACATGCACCTCCACGTACTTACACGCATTTACACTTACTTACACGCACTTACACACACTTACACATACTTATACATACTTATATGTACTTACACGCACCTACACTAACTTATGCGTACTTACATGCGTTTACACGCACCTACATGCACTTACACGTACTTGCATGTACTTACATGCATTTACACGCACTTACACGCACTTACACGCACTTACACGTACTTACATGCACTTATATGCATTTACACAAACTTACACAAAATTACACCCACTTAAATCGCACTTACACGTACATATATACACTTACACATACTTACACGTACTTACACATACTTACACACACTTACACGTACTTAAACGAGCTTAAACATCACTTATACTCATTTGCACACACTTACATACACTTACATGCACTTATACACACTTACACACACTTACACAAACTTACACGCACTTACACGCACTTACATGCACTTACACGTACTTACGAGCACTTACACGTACTTACACGCACTTACACACACTTACCTGCACTTACACGTACTTACACATACTTAGACACACTTACATGTACTTACACGCATTCACACGAGCTTACACGAAATTAGACCCGCTTAAACCGTACTTACACACACTTATACGTACTTACACGCACTTACACATACGTACATGCACTTACTTGTACTTACACGCACTTACACACACTTACACACACTTACACACACTTACACGCACTTAAACGCACTAACACAAACTTACACGCACATATATGAACTTACATGTACTTACATGCACTTACATGCAGGTACACGTACTTACACGTACTTACACATACTTACAAGTACTTACACACACTTACACATACTTACACACACTTACACGTACTTATATGCACCTACATGCACTTACACGCACTTATACGGACTTACACGCACTTACACGCACTTATACGCACTTAAATGCACTTACACGCACTCAGACACACTTGCACGTACTTACACGTACTTACACACACTTACATGCACTTATACGCACTTGCACACACTTACACGTACTTACACGCACTTACACGCACTTACATGCACCTATAAGCACTTATACGCACCTACACGCACTTACACACACTTACACATACCTACACGTACTTATACACACTTACACGCACTTACACGAACTTACACAAACTTACACGCACTTAAACCGTACTTATACACACTTACACACGTACACGCACTTACAAGTACTTACACCCACTTACATGTACTTCCACGCACGTACACACACTAAGACGCACTTACACGCACTTTCACGCACTTACACACACTTATCCGTACTTGCACGCACTTACAAGCACTTACAAGCACTTACATGCACATACACGTACTTACACGTACCTACACGCACTTACACGTACTTACATGCACTTACACACACGTACACCCACTTATACGCACTTATACACACTCACACGTACTAACACGCACTTATACATACGTACACGTACTTACACGCACTTACACGCACTTACATGCACTTACATGCACATACACGCACTTATACACACTTACACACACACTTACACGCACTTACATGTACTTACACGTATTTACACACACTTACACGCATTTACACAAACTTAACCAAAATTACACCCACTTAAACCATACTTACACGCACTTACACACACTTACATGCACTTACATGCACTTACATGTACTTACACGCACTTACATGCACTTACATGCATTACACGAACTTCAACAGCACTTAAACTCATTTACACAAACTTACACGCACTTTGATACACTTCCACGTACTTACACGCACTTACACAAATTTACACGAACTTACATGTACTTACACGCACTGACACGTACTTACACACACTTATACGCACTTACACACAGTTATACGCACTTACACATACTTACACGCACTTACACGTACTTACACGCACTTACATGCACTTACACGCATTTATACCCACTTACACGCACATACACACACTAACACAAACTTACACACACTTACACAAACTTATACGCACTTACACGCACTTACACGTACTTACACGCACTAACACACACTTATACATAATTACACACACTTACACACACTTACACGTACTTACACAAACTTACACGCACTTACACATATACACACTTACACGTACTTATACACACTTTCACGCACTTACACGCACTTACACGCACTCACATGTACTTACACGCACTTACACACACTTATACATACATACACGCACTTACACGCACTTACACACACTGACACGCAATTATACGCACTTACACATACTTACACGTACTTACACGCACTAACATGCACTTATACAAACTTACACGCACTTACACACACTTACACGCACTTACACGTACTTACACGCACTTTCACGTACTTACACATACTTACACACTCTTACACGTACTTACACGTACTTACACGTACTTATATGCACTTATACACACTTGCACACACTTACACGAACTTACACGTACCTACACGCACTTACACGGACCTATACGCTTTTACACGCACCTACACGTACTTACACGTACTTACACGCACTTACACGAACGTACACAAACTTACACGTACTTAAACCATACGTATACACACTTACACGCACTTACATACACTTACAAGTACTTACACACACTTACATGCACTTCCACGCACGTACACGTACTTAGACGTACGTACACGTACTTTCACACACTTACACACACTTAAACATACTTTCACGCACTTACACGCACTTACAGGTACTTACACGTACTTACACACACTTACACACACTTACACACACCTACACGTACTAACACGTACTTACACACACTTACACACACGTACACGTACTTATACACACTTATACGTAATAACACGCACTTATACGTACTTACACGCACTTACACACACTTACACGTACTTACATGCACTTACACCCACTTACACACACTTACACGCACTTACACACACTTATACGCACTTACACGCACTTACACTTTCTTACACATACTTACATGCATTTACACGAAGTTATACAAAATAACACCCACTTAAACCATACTTACACGCAATTACACGCACTTATACGCACTTACATGTACTTACCTGTACTTACACGCACTTACATGCACTTCCACGCGTTACACAAACTTCAACAGCACTTAAACTCATTTACACAAACTTACACGCACTTAGACACACTTACACGTACTTACACGCACTTACACGCACTTACACACACTTACACGTACTTACATGCACTTACACGCACTTACACATACTTACACGCACTTATACACACTTACACACACTTACACGCACTTACACGCATTTACACGTACTTACACGCACTTACACGCACTTACACGTACTTA
>SZWC01004848.1:112647-143183 GCA_023375785.1 Penium margaritaceum | reverse complement strand
ACACACTTACACACACTTACACGCACTTACACGCACTTACACGCACTTACACGTACTTACACGCACTTACACGCACTTACACGTACTTAGACACACTTACACGAACTTACACACACTTACACAAACTTACACGCACTTACACACACTTACACGCACTTACACATAATTACACGCACTTACACGCACTTATATATACTTACACACACTTACACACACTTAAACATACTTACACCAACTTACACGCACTTACACACACTTATACGCACTTATACACACTTACACACACTTATACGCACTTACACGCACTTACACGCACTTACACGTACTTACACGCACTTACACGTACTTATACATAAATATACACACTTACACACACTTACACACAGTTACACGTACCTATACGCATTTACACGCACTTACATGCATTTACACGCACTAACATGCACTTTTACGGACTTACACAAACTTAAACCACACTTGTATTCACTTACAAAGACTTACACACACATAGACGTACATACACGCATTTACACGCACTTATGCGAACCTACACGTACTTACACGCACCTACACATACTTACATGCACTTCCACGCACTTACACATACTTTCACGTACTTACACGCACTTGCTCGCACTTACACGTACTTACACGCACTTACTTGTACTTACATACACTTACACGTACTTACACAAACTTCCACGCACTTTCACGCACTTGAACGCACTTACACGCACTTACACGCACTTACACGCACTTACATGCACTTACACAAACTTAGACCGTACTTATACTCACTTACACAGACTTACACACACTTAGACGTACTTACACGCACTTACACGCACTTACACAAACTTACACGTACTTACACGCACTTACTTGCACTTACATGCACTTCCATGCACTTACACGTACTTTCATGCACTTACACGCACTTACTCGTACTTACACGTACTTATACGTACTTATTTGTACTTACACGCACTTACACGCACTTACACGCACATGCACGCACTTACACGCACTTGAACGCACTTACACGCACTTACACACACTTACACAAAGTTACACGCACTTACACAAACTTACACGCACTTACACACACTTACACGCACTTACATGCACTTACACGTACTTATACATACTTACACATACTTAAACACACTTATACACACTTATACGCACTTATACAAACTTACACGTACTTACACACACTTACACGTAGTTACACGCACTTACACGTACTTACACGCACTTACACGCACTTACACGTACTTACACGTGAAGACGTTGAGCTTTGGGAGAGTGTAAGAAGCCTTCGCCGCTGGGTTTGAAGGCAGTTCCTGCGGAGGCACCATTAGCACCTGCGCCCGTGACGGGGCCCCCAGGTGGGATCGATGTGCTAACGCCAGGCCAGCTGCCCTAGTACTAGCCGATGAAGCGACTACTGCTCCTCTTGGTCGAGCACGTCCTGCATCGGTTCCTCCCACTCCGGAACTTCCCATGTGCTGTCTTGCTGAACTCGCTTGTACTAGCACGATGAAATCTTGCCTCCATGAGCCAGTGATCCTTGTCCAGTTCCGGTTGAACCACACGTCACTTGGGGTCTTTTCTAGAGTCTTCCTGCCACAGGTGTGGCCGATGTCTTGCTTGCTTGATAATGAGATGACTGCATCTTTGACTGGACAGGTGGTATTGTATATTTGGTTGACGGAGCCCCTGTTGGGATGTGTGTGTCCCCCAAGGCTCGTACTTGTCTGGTGGGTCCGGCCATGGATGAAGCATTGATTCCTCCTTGAGCCGGGACTTCTCGGCGGTGCGACGCTCCCAAAATGGAGGATGCCTTGCTCGTTTGCTGCTGGTGTTGGGGTTGTTGTCCAGCAACTGGGCGACGTGAAGTCACGATGGATGGGCCTTCCCGTCGGGTTTCCCTTGGCCATTCTCCCACCGCCTCCAAGTTCGTCTTTGTTCGTGGTGGAGACACACCGCTGTCGGAGGCCGGTCGACGAGGGTGAACGGTTGGACGAGAAGGGAATGCCTGAGGACAGAAGGTGACGGGTTGATGCAGGGCGTGTAAAGCCTGCACCGAATGGTGATCCAAAAATACTTCTTCTTCCTCTGCTTTGTCCTCCTCGGCATCATCCAGGTCTGCACAATCCCCGTCATGGGTGACAGAAGGTGCAGGTGAGGACGCCCTTGGGGTAGAGAACCCAAGGCGCCGCGGTGCGTCCTGCGTTGGCATCATGTCCAGTGCCTTGTAAACGGTCCTTCCATCTGGCGTCGTGACCTTATGGAGCAAGACGGGCCCTTCATCGGCCTCAAGCTCATGCTCTTTGTCTGATACATAGTCTTCCACCTGCATGGAGTCCCGCCGCCCGTCTGGGTGGCACATGTCGTCTTCCTCTGTGTCCTCCTGGGAGGGATTGGCCAACCATGCCTGTCGGATAGCCTTCCATTCACGGAGTTCCTCAAGCCGTCGCAGGTGAAATGCTTCTTCTTGGTCGGGGTCCGTCTCGTCTCCTTCGTTGTATAACTGCGGGGACGGATCATCCACCAGACCCCACTCAAATCTAGGGTCGAGCCCTGGAGGATCTTTTGGGCTTCTCTCGTAATGATGCGTGGCGGCGGTTTGCCTCATCCTTTCTTTTTCATCGACCGGGTAACTTTTCTTAATCACTCGACGCATCATCCACCGAATTAGTGCCGGGAATATATCACACACACACTCCTTCTCCTAATGACGCGTACTTCTCTGGCCGGGATTTTGACTAATCTCAAGACAATCAGTGTGGTTATTCTAACTGTTAGATTCACTCACTTAAATTAATCAGCGACGGTCAATCATGCATCGGACAACATGACACTCACTGAGAGAATTCCTCCTAACGACCCAAACGAGATGACTTTGAACAATCAAAGTAATTACCTTCAAACAAAGCGGGAGTATAATCAATCAGCATTTCTCTCCTAACCACACAATCAGTACCCTAGGCGTCATCAAGCAGAACAAGCAAACCGTAAGCTCCCTGAGTTACCGGATCAACGACCGGCGCTGGTCTTTGCACAAGCACCGTGCGGTGCGCGCCGCCTTTGTTGTTCACCCATGGAACGGCCCGATGTATCTCCAGTGGTCCGTCAGTAACGTCGCTCGCCAATGGTGAACGCCATCTTGCGATTCGGGAGCAGAAGCACCCAATGTCAGTGTTCCACCGTCAGCTTCAGCGTCTTTGCAGCTCAGGATCAACGGCATTGCATTAGCAGTCGGTTCTCGTCAGCAGTCGGTCCTCTTCTCGTCCTCCTCTTCGTATCTTCTCCTCGCACCGCTTCCCAAGATCCCATCCCGCTGGCTAGCCCCTTTCGCGGCTCGCACATCAAAACGCCTTTGGATAAGGCGCCTTGAGTACCGCTCCTCCTTTTGAGGTTCGGACGCGGTTCCGCTACCATCAAGCCAGCCTCGGGCCGCCTTCCCTTCCTCTTGGCAGGTCTGGTCGGGTCACGGCGTCCACGGAAATATCTTCCTTCGCGCCCCATCGCTTCCCGGAATCGAACTGCCCTTCTCGCAATTTCTTTCCTCGATTGAGCGGCCATCGGATGATTCGTCGACCTCCCCTTCTTCCTCTTGAACCCGGGCCCAGCTCCTTCCTCCCCCCATACTCCGGTGGATGAACGAAACATCATTAACAGTCAGCCACAGTCAGAGTGCCCAATCAGAGTTCAGATAGACTGGGCATGACCTTGCTGCTATAAACACGATAGAATACTGGTGGCTCGGTGTGGCTATTGAGTGCAATGCCTTGACAAAGTTGGCATGTGCCACTGATCATAACCACAAATGTATCCAAGTGACTTTTACTTCCATTGATCGTACTCACACATACTTACACACACATACACGCACTTACACTTACACGCACTTACACGTACTTACATGCACTTACACGCACTTACACGCACTTACACGCACTTACACGTACTTACACGCACTTACACACACTTACATAACCTTACACACACTTTCATGTACTTACACGCATTTACACACACTTACGAGCACTTACACACACGTACACGCACTTACACACACTTACATGTATTTACACGCACTTACACGCACTTACACGCACTTACACGCACTTACACGCACTTACATAAACTTACACGCATTTGCACGCACTTACACATACTTACACGCACTTACACGCACTTACACGTACTTACACGCACTTACACACACTTACACGCACTTACACACACGTACACGCACTTACACACACTTACACGCACTTACACACACGTACACGCACTTACACACACTTACACGCACTTACACGCACTTACATACACTTACACGCATTTGCACGCACTTACACATACTTACACGCACTTACACACACTAACACGAATGTACACGTACTAACGCGCACTTACATAAACTTACACATACTTACACGCACTTACATGCACTAACACGCACTTACATACACTTACACGCACTTACACACACTTACACAAACTTACATGCACTTACACGCACTTGCACGAACTTACACGCACTTAGACGCACTTAAATGCTTTTACACGCACTTACACACACTTACACGCACTTACATACACGTACATGCACTTACACATACTAACACGCACTTATACGTACTTACACAAACTTACAGGTACCCACACGTACTTACAAGCACTTACACGCACTTACACATACTGACACGCACTTACACGCACTTTCACGCACTTACACGTACTTACACGAACTTACACGTACTTACACGAAAATACACTCACTTAAACCGCACATACACGCATTGACACGTACTTACACGCACTTACATGAGCTTAAACCACACTTACACGCACTTACACACACTTAAACACACTTACACATAGTTACACGCACTTACACGAACATACACGTACTTACACACACTTACACGCACTTACGCGCACTTACACGTACTTACACACACTAACATGCACTTACATGCACTTTCACACATTTATACGTACTTACACGCACTTACTTGCACTTACACGCACTTACACCCACAAACACACACTTACATGTACTTACACGCACTTACTCGTGCTTAAATACACTTACACATATTTACACGCACTTACTTGCACTTACACGTACTTACACGTACTCACACGTACTTACATGCACTTACATGCACTTACACGTACTTACACAAACTTACACGTACTTACACATACTTACGCAAACTTAAACTAAACTTACATACAAGTACACGCATTTACACGCACTTACACGCACTTACACACACTTACATGCACTTACACGCACTTACACGAACTTACACACACTTATACGTACTTGCACAAAATGACACACACTTAGACATACTTACGCACACTTACATGCACTTACACACACTTGCACGCACTTACACGCACTTACACACACTTACATGCACTTACACGCACTTACACGAACTTACACACACTTATACGTACTTGCACAAAATGACACACACTTAGACATACTTACGCACACTTACATGCACTTACACACACTTGCACGCACTTACACGCACTTACACACACTTACATGCACTTACACGCACTTACACGAACTTACACACACTTATACGTACTTGCACAAAATGACACACACTTAGACATACTTACGCACACTTACATGCACTTACACACACTTGCACGCACTTACACGCACTTACACACACTTACATGCACTTACACGCACTTACACGAACTTACACACACTTATACGTACTTGCACAAAATGACACACACTTAGACATACTTACGCACACTTACATGCACTTACACACACTTGCACGCACTTACACGCACTTACACACACTTACACGTACTTACACGCACTTACTCGTGCTTAAATACACTTACACATATTTACACGCACTTACTTGCACTTACACGTACTTACACGTACTCACACGTACTTACATGCACTTACATGCACTTACACGTACTTACACAAACTTACACGTACTTACACATACTTACGCAAACTTAAACTAAACTTACATACAAGTACACGCATTTACACGCACTTACACGCACTTACACACACTTACATGCACTTACACGCACTTACACGAACTTACACACACTTATACGTACTTGCACAAAATGACACACACTTAGACATACTTACACACACTTACATGCACTTACACACACTTGCACGCACATACATGCACTTACACACACTTACACGTACTTACACCCACTAACACACACAGACACGCACTTACACAAAATTACACGCACCTACACGCACTTACACGTACTTACACACACTTACATACACTAACACGCACTTACATGCACTTACACGTACTTACACGTACTTTCACCTACTTACATGCACTTATACGTACTTACACGCACTTATACGCACGTGTACGCGCTTACACGCACTTACACACACTGACACGAACTTACACAAAATTATACGCACTTAAACCACACTTACACGCAGTGACACACACTTACATGCACTTACACGTTCTTACACGAACATAAACCACACGTACACGCACTTACACACACTTACACACACATACATGCACTTACACGCACTTACACAAATTACACGTACTTACACGCACTTACACGCACTTATATGCACTTACATGCACTTACACGCACTTACACGCACTTACACACACTTACACGTATTTACACACACTTACTTGCACTTACACGCACTGACTTATATGCACTTACACGTGCATACATGCACTTACACACACTTACACGCACTTACACGTACTTACACGTACTTACACGCACTTACGCGCACTTGCACGCACTTTAATGACCTTACATGCACTTACACACAGTTACACGAACGTAAACTGCCCTTACATGCACTTACACCCACTTACACGCACTCACACACACTTACACGTACTTATACACACTTATATATACATACACGCACTTACACATACTTACACACACATACACGCTTTTGTACGCACTTACACAAACTTACACGCACTTACACATACTTACACGCACTTACACAAACTTACACGCACTTCCACGCACTAACATGCACTTATATGCACAAACATGCACTTACACGTACTTATATTCACATACACGTACTTACATGCACTTACACGAACTTACACGCACTTACACACACTTACACGTACTTAAACGCACTTACACGCACTTACATGCACAAACTCGTACTTACACATGCTTACACGCACTTACACGAACTTACGCGCACTTATACAAACTTAAATGCACTTACACGTACATATATACACATACACGCACGTACATGCACTTACACACTTACACACACTTACACACACTTACATGCACTTACAAGCACTTACACGCACTTACACATACTTATACGCACTTACACGCACTTACACGCACTTACACACACTTACACGCACTTACACGCACTTACACGCACTTACACATACTTATACGCACTTACACGCACTTACACGCACTTACACATACTTATACGCACTTACACGCACTTACACGCACTTACACATACTTATACGCACTTACACGCACTTACACGCACTTACACGTACTTACACACACTTACATACACTAACACGCACTTACATGCACTTACACGTACTTACACGTACTTACACGCACTTACACCCTCTTATACAAACTTACATCCACTTATACGCACTTACACGCACTTACACATACTTACACGTACTTACACAAACTTACGTGTACTTACACACACTTACACGCACTTGCATGTACTTACATGCACTTACACACACTTACACGCATTTACATGCACTGACATGCACTTACACGCACTTACATGCACTTATGTGCGCTTACATGCACTTATACGCACTTACATGCACTTACACACAGTTACAGGAACTTACACGCTCTTACACGCACTTACACGCACTTACACATACTTATAAACACTTACACACACTTACACGCACTTACATGCTCTTACATGCACTTACACGCACTTACACGCACTTACACACACTTACACGCACTTACATGCACTTACATGCACTTACACAAACTTACACGCGCTTACACGCACTTACACGTACTTACACACACTTACACGCACTTACACGAATGTACACATACTAACACGCACTTACACGAACTTACACGCACTTACACACACTTACACGTACTTACACCCACTTATACGTACTTACATGCACTTACACACACTAACACACACTTACACGCACTTACACGCACATATCCAAGCTAACACGCACTTACACGATCTTACATGCACTTAGATACTCTTACACGCACATATACGCACTTACATACACTTATACGTACTTACACGCACTTACACACACTTACACGTACTTACACGCACAAACATGCACTTACACGCACTTACACAAAATTACATGCACCTATACACACTTACACGCACTTACACACACTTATACGCACTGACACATATTTAAACGCACTTACATGTACTTAGACACACTTACACGTACTTACACATACTTACATGAACTTACACGAATATACACGCACTTAAACTGCACTTACACACATTGACACACACTTACACGCACTTACATGTACTTACACGTATGTACATACACTTACAAGTACTTACATGCACTTACACGCACTTACACGCACTAACACACACTTTCACGCACTTACACGTACTTAAACGCACTTACTTGCACTTCCATGAATTTACACCCACTTACACGCACTTACACGTATTAACACACACTTACACGTGCTTGCATGCACTTACACGTACTTACATGCACTTACTTGCACTTACATGACTTACACATACTTACACGTACTTACACGCAGTTACACGCACTTACACGCACGTACACAAACGTACACGCACTTACACGCACTTATACAAACTTAAACCGCACTGATATACACTAACACGCACTTACATGCACGTACACGCACTTACACATTCTTACACGCACTTACATGCACTTACACGCACTCACACACACTTGCACAAACTTAGACGCACTTAGACGCACTTATACGCACTTACATGTACGTACACACACTTACATCCACTTACACACACTTACACGCACTAACATGCACTAACATGCACTTAGACGCACTTACACAAAACTACACACACCTACATGCACTTACATACACTTACACGCACTTACACACACTAACACGCACTTTCATACACTTATACGCGCTTGTACGCACTTACACGCACTTACACGCACTTACACGTACTTACACGCACTTATACGCACTTACACGCACTTATACGCACTTACACGAACTTACACAAAATAACACGCACTTAAACCGCACTTACACGCACTGACACGCACTTATACGCAGTTACATGCACTTACACAAACTTAAACCGCACTTACACGCACTTACACACACTTACACACACTTATACGCACTTACATGAACTTACACGTACTTACACGCACTTATACACACTTACACGCACTTACACGTACTTACACATACTTACACATGCTTACACACACTTACACATACTTACACATACTTACACGCACTTACTTGCACTTATACGCACTTACACCCACGTACACACACTTAAACGTACTTACACGCACTTACACATGCTTACATGCACTTACACGTACTTACATGCACTTACTTGTACTTACACGTACTTACGCGTACTTACACGTACTTGGACGCACTTACACGTACTTACACGCACTTACACAAACTTACACACACTTACACGTACTTACACGAACTTAAACTGCACTTACACGCGCTTACACGCACTTACACGCACTTACACGCACTTACACACACTTACACGTACTTACACGAACTTAAACTGCACTTACACGCGCTTACACGCACTTACACGCACTTACACGCTCTTACACGCACTTACACGTACTTACATGAACTTACACGTACTTGCACACACCTTCACCCACGTACACGAACATAAACCACGCTTACACATACTTACATGCACTTACACGCTCTTACACGTACTTACACGCACTAACACGCACTTACACGCACTTACACGTACTTGTACGTACTTATACGCACTTACATGCACTTACACACACTTACACACACTTACACGCACTTACACGTACTTGTACGTACTTATACGCACTTACATGCACTTACACACACTTACACACACTTACACGCACTTACACACACTTACACGTACTTACACGTACTTACACGCATTTACACGCTCTTACACGCTCTTACATCCACTTACACACAGGTATACGCACATACACACACTTACACATACTTACATGCACTGACACGTACATACACATGCCTATAGGAAGTTACGCGCACTTACATGCACTTACATACAATTACACGCACGTACACGTATTTAAACGCACTTACACGTACTTACATGCACTTACACGCACTTGCACATACTTACACAAAGTTACACGTACTTACACAAACTTACATGTACTTACACGCACATACGAGCACTGACACGCACTTATACAAACTTACGCACACTTACACGCACTTACACACACTTACACAAACGTACACGCACTTACAGGCACTTACACGCACTTACACACAAATGAACCCATTTACACACACTTACACAAACTTACACGCACCTTACACGCACTTACACGCACTTACAGGCACTTACACGTACCTACATGAACGTACACGCACTAACACGCACATACACGAACTTACACGCACATACACGCATTTACACGCACTTACACGCACTTACATACACTTACATGAAATTACTCGCACTTACACACACTTCTACATACTTACACACACTTACACGCACTTACACGTACTTACACGCACTTACACGTACTTACACGCACTTACACGAACTTACACGCACTTACATGCACTTGCACAAACTTACACGCACTTAGACGCACTTACATGCACTTACACGTACTTACACGTACTTACACGCACTTACACGAACTTACACGCACTTACATGCACTTGCACAAACTTACACGCACTTAGACGCACTTACATGCACTTACACGTACTTACACGTACTTACACGTACTTACACGCACTAACACGTACTTACACGCACTTACATAAAACTACACGTACATGTACACACTTCTACGTACTTACACGTACTTACACACACTTACACGCACTTACATGCACTTACACACACTTATATGCACTTACATGTACTTACACATACTTACACGTTCTTACATGCACTTACACGAACTTACACGATATCACACACACTTAACCTGCACTTACATGCACTCACACGCACTCATACGCACTTACACGCACTTACACGCACTTACATGAACTTAAAGCGTACTTACACGCACTTACACACACTTAAACGCACTTACACGCACTTACACGCACTTACACAAACTTAAACGCACTTACACGCACTTACACGCACTTACACAAACTTAAACGTACTTACACGTACTTATGCACACTTACACACACTTACACGCACTTACACGCACTTACACGTACTTACACATACAAACACACACTTATACGTACTTATACGTACTTACTTGCACTTACACACACTTACATCCACTTACACGCACTTACACACACTTACACGCACTTACACATGCTTACATGCACGTACACATACTTACACACACTTTCTTGCACTTACACGTACGTACACGTACGTACATGTACTTACACACACTTACACATACTTATACGCACTTACACGAACTTACATGTACTTACACGCACTTACACGCATTTACACATACTTAAACGCACTTACACGTACTTACACGCACTTACACATACTTACACGAACTTACACGCACTTTTACGCACTTACACGAACTTAAACTACACTCACACGCACTTGCACAAACTTACTCAGATGCACTTAGACACACTTACACGCACTTACACGCACTTACACGAACTTACACAAAATTACACGCACTTAAATTGCACTTACACGCACTTACACGCACTTACACACACTAACACGCACTAACACGAACTTAAACCATACTTACACGCACTTACACACACTTACATGCACTTACACGTACTTACACACACTTACACATACTTACACGTACTTACATGCACTTACACGTACTTACTTCCACTTACACACACTTGCATGTACTTACACAAAGTTACACGCACTTACACGCACTTACACGTACTTAAACGCACATACGAGCACTTACACGTACTTACAAGCACTTACATACACTTACACACACTTACACGTACGTACATAAACTTACACGCACTTACACGTACTTACACGTACTTAAACGCACTTACAGGAACTTACACGCACTTACACGTACTTACATGCACGTACACACACTTACACGCACTTACACACACTTACATGCACTTACACGCACTTATACGCATTTACACGTACTTACATGTACTGACACGCACTTATACACACTTACACATACTTACATGTACGTACACGTACTTACACACACTCACACACACTTACACGCACTTACACGCACTTACACGCACCTACACGCACTTACACGCACTTACACAAACTTACACACACTTACACACACTTACACGCACATACACGTACTTACACGATATTACACACACTTATACGAACTTACACGCACTTACACATACTTACACGCACTAACACACACTTACACGCACTTACACACTTAAACACACTTATACGCACTTACACACACTTAAACAAACTTACACGTACTTACACACACTTACACGCACTTACACACACTTACACGCACTTACACGCACTTACACGCACTTACACGCACTTACACACACTTAAACAAACTTACACGTACTTACACACACTTACACGCACTTACACACACTTACACGCACTTACACGCACTTACACGCACTTACACGCACTTACACACACTTATATACACTTATATGCACTCACACGCACTTATACATGCATATACGCACTGACACGCACTTACATGCACTGACACGCACTTGTACGCACTTACACATACTTACACACATTTACACACACTTACATGCACTTACACAAACTTACACGTACTTACATGCACTTACACGCACTTACACACACTTATACACACTTACACACACTTACACGTACTTACACATACTTACAAGCACTTCCACACACTTACACGCACTTACACAAACTTACACGTATTTACAAGCACTTACACGCACTTACACGCACATACACGTACTTACACGTACTTACACACACTTATACGTACTTACACGCACTAACACGCACTTACAGACACTTACACAAAATATCACGCACATACACGTACTTACACGTACTTGCACGTACTTACACACACTTATACGTACTTACACGCACTAACACGCACTTACAGACACTTACACAAAATATCACGCACATACACGTACTTACACGTACTTGCACGTACTTACACACACTTATACGTACTTACACGCACTAACACGCACTTACAGACACTTACACAAAATATCACGCACATACACGTACTTACACGTACTTGCACGTACTTACACACACTTATACGTACTTACACGCACTAACACGCACTTACAGACACTTACACAAAATATCACGCACATACACGTACTTACACGTACTTGCACGTACTTACACACACTTATACGTACTTACACGCACTAACACGCACTTACAGACACTTACACAAAATATCACGCACATACACGTACTTACACGTACTTGCACGTACTTACACACACTTATACGTACTTACACGCACTAACACGCACTTACAGACACTTACACAAAATATCACGCACATACACGTACTTACACGTACTTGCACGTACTTACACACACTTATACGTACTTACACGCACTAACACGCACTTACAGACACTTACACAAAATATCACGCACATACACGTACTTACACGTACTTGCACGTACTTACACACACTTATACGTACTTACACGCACTTACACGAACTTAAACCGCACTTACACGTACTTACACACACTTATACGTACTTACACGCAGTTATAAGCACTTACACAAACGTACACGTACTTACACGCACTTACACGCACTTACACGTACTTGCATGCATTTACACACACTTACACATACGTACACGCACGTACACGCACATACACGTACTTACACGCACTTATTTGCACTTACACGCACTTACACCCACTAACATGCACTTATACGTACTTATACGCACTTTCTTGTGCTTACATGCACTTACACATACTTACACACACTTACACGTACTTACACGTACTTACACGTACTTGCATGCACTTACACGTACTTACACGCACTTACACATACTTACAAGTACTTACACGCACTTATACATACTTACACGCACTTACACATACTTACACGCACCTACACAAACTTACGTATACTTACACGCACTTACATGCACTAACACGCACTTACACGTACTTACACGCACATACACTCACTTACACGAACTTACACGCACTTACACGCACTTGCACGAACATACACACACTTAGACGCACGTACACACACTTACACACACTTATACACACTTACAGACACTCACACATACTTACACGCATGTACATGCACTTACATGCTTTAACACGCACTTACACAAACGTACACGCACTTACACACACTTACACGTACTTACACGGACTTACACGTACTTACACGCACTTACACACACTTACACGCACTTACACGCACTTACATGCACATATACAAACTTACACGCACTTACACACACTTACACGTACTTACGCGGACTTACACGCACTTACACGCACTTACACACACGTACACGCACTTACACACACTTACACGTACTTACGCGGACTTACACGCACTTACACGCACTTACACACACGTACACGCACTTACACACACTTACACGTACTTACGCGGACTTACACGCACTTACACGCACTTACACACACGTACACGCACTTACACACACTTACACGTACTTACGCGGACTTACACGCACTTACACGCACTTACACACACGTACACGCACTTACACACACTTACACGTACTTACACGGACTTACACGTACTTACACGCACTTACACACACTTACACGCACTTACACGCACTTACATGCACATATACAAACTTACACGCACTTACACACACTTGCACAAACTTACACGCACTTAGACGCTCTTACACGCACATATACGCACTTACACACACTTATACGCACTTACACGCACTTACACACACTTACACGTACTTACATGCACAAACATGCACTTACACGCACTTACATAAAATTACACGCACCTATACGTACTTACACGCACTTACACACACGTATACACACTAACACATATTTACACGTACTTACATGCACTTACATGCACTTACACGCACTTACACACACTTATAGGTACTTAGACACACATACACGTACTTACACGCACTTACACGAACTTACACGAATATACATAGACTTAAACCGCACTTACACACGCTGAAACGCACTTACACGCACTTACACGTATGTACATACAGTTACACGCACTTACACGTACTTACACGCACTTACACGTACTTACACACACTTACACGCAACTACACATACTTAGACGCACTTCCTTGCAATTCCACGAACTTACACCCACTTACACGTACTTACACGTACTAACATGTACTTACACATGCTTACATGCACTTACACAAACTTACATGCACTTACTTGCACTTACATGTCTCACACGTACTTACACGTACTTACACGCAGTTACAAGCACTTACACGCACGTACACAAACTTACACGCAGTTACACGCACTTATACAAACTTAAATTGCACTTATATACAGTTACACGCACTTACACACACTTACATGCACTTCCACATACTTACACGCACTTACATGCACTTACACGCACTCACACACACTTGCACAAACTTACACGCACTTAGACACACTTATACACACTTACACGCACTTACACACACCTACATGCACTTACACACACTTACACGCACTTACATGCACTAACACGCACTTACACACACTTATACAAAATTACACACACCTACACGCACTTACATGCAGTTACACGCACTTACACGTACTAACATGCACTTTCATACACTTATACGCACTTACATGCACTTACACGCACTTACACGCACTTACACACACTTACACGCACTTACACACACTTACACGTACTTTTCACGAACTTACACAAAATTACACGCACTTAAACCGCACTTACACGCACTGACACGCACTTACACGCAGTTACACACACTTACACGAACTTAAACCGCACTTACACGCACTTATACACAATTACACACACTTATACGCACTTACATGAACTTACACGTACTTACACGCACTTAGACACACTTACACGGACATACACGTACTTACACGTATTTACACGTGCTCACATACACTTGCACGTACTTACACATACTTACACGCACTTACTTGCACTTACACGCACTTACACGTACTTACGTGCACTTACACATGCTTACATGCACTTACACGTACTTACATGCACGTACTTGCACTTACACGTACTTACACGTACTTACACGCACTTACACGCACTTATACGCACTTACACAAACTTACACACACTTATACATACTTACACGAACTTAAACTGCACTTACACACGCTTATACGCACTTACACCTAGTTACACGCTCTTACACGTACTTATACGTACTTACATGAACTTACACGTACTTGCACACACCTTCACTCACGTACACGAACATAAACCACGCTTACACGTACTTACATGCACTTACACGCTCTTACACGTAGTTACAAGCACTAACACGCACTTACACGCTCTTACACGTACTTATACGTACTTACATGAACTTACACGTACTTGCACACACCTTCACTCACGTACACGAACATAAACCACGCTTACACGTACTTACATGCACTTACACGCTCTTACACGTAGTTACAAGCACTAACACGCACTTACACGCACTTACACGTACTTATACGTACTTACATGTACTTACATGCACTTACACACACACTTACACGTACTTACACGCACTTACACACACTTACACGTACTAACACGTACTTACACGTGTTTACACGCTCTTACACGCACTTACACGCTCTTACACGCTCTTACATCCACTTACACACAGGTATACGTACATACACACACTTACACATACTTACACGCACTGACACGTACTTATACATACATATAGGAACTTACGCGCACTTACATGCACCTACATGTAATTACATGCACGTACACGCACTTACACGCATTTAAACGCACTTACACGTACTTACATGCACTTACATGCACTTACATGCACTTACACGCACTTGCACATTCTTACACAAAGTTGCACGTACTTACACACACTTACACGTACTTACATGCACTTACATGCACTTACATGCACTTACACGCACTTGCACATTCTTACACAAAGTTGCACGTACTTACACACACTTACATGCACTTACACGCACATATGAGCACTTACACGCACTTACACGTACTTATACACACTTACACGTACTTACATGCACTTACAAACACTTATATGCACTTACATGTACTTACACATACTTATACGTACTTACATGCACTTACATGAACTTACACGATATTACACTCACTTAACCTGCACTTACATGCACTTACACGCACTCATACGCACTTACACGCACTTACATGCACTTACATGAACTTAAAGCGTACTTACACGCACTTACACACACTTAAACGCACTTACACGCACTTACACGCACTTACACAAACTTAAACGTACTTACACGCACTTACACACACTTAAACGCACTTACACGCACTTACACGCACTTACACAAACTTAAACGTACTTACACGTACTTATGCACACTTACACACACTTACACGCACTTACACGCACTTACACGTACTTACACATACAAACACGCACTTACACGTACTTATACGTACTTTTTTGCACTTACACACACTTACATCCACTTACACGCACTTACACACACTTACACGCACTTACACATGCTTACATGCACGTACACATACTTACACACACTTTCTTACACTTACACGTACTTACACGTACGTATATGTACTTACACACACTTACAAATACTTTTACCCACTTACACGAACTTACACGTACTTCCACGCACTTACACGCATTTACACACACTTAAACGCACTTACACGTACTTACACGCACTTACACGTACTTACACGCACTTACACACACTTTTACGAACTTACACGAACTTAAACTACACTTACACGCACTTGCACAAACTTACTCAGATGCACTTAGACACACTTACACGCACTTACATGCACTTACACGAACTTACACAAAATTACACGCACTTGAATTGCACTTACACGCACTTACACATACTTACACACACTTACACGCACTAACACGAACTTAAACCATACTTACACGCACTTACACACACTTACATGCACTTACACGCACTTACACGCACTTACACATACTTACACGTACTTACATGCACTTACACGTACTTACATCCACTTACACACACTTGCACATACCTACACAAAGTTACACGCACTTACACGCACTTACACGTACTTACACGCACATACGAGCACTTACACGTACTTACAAGCACTTACATGCACTTACACACACTTACACGTACGTACACAAACTTACACGCACTTACACGCACTTACACACACTTACACGCACTTACACGCACTCACAGGAACTTACACGCACTTATACGTACTTACACGCACTTATACGCACTTACACATACTTACACGTACTTACACGTACTTACACACACTTACACACACTTACACGCACTTACACGCACTTACACGCACCTACACGCACTTACACGCACTTACACAAACTTACACACACTTACACACACTTACACGCACATACATGCACTTACACGCACAAAATCATACGTATATATGCCTACACGTACTTACACAAACTTACACACACTTATACGAACTTACACGCACTTACACATACTTACACGCACTAACACACACTTACACCCACTTACACACTTAAACACACCTATACGCACTTACACACACTTAAACAAACTTACACGTACTTACACACACTTACACGCACTTACACACACTTACACGCACTTACACGCACTTACACGCACTTACACGCACTTACACACACTTAAACAAACTTACACGTACTTACACACACTTACACGCACTTACACACACTTACACGCACTTACACGCACTTACACGCACTTACACGCACTTACACACACTTATACACACTTATTTGCACTTACACGCACTTATACATGCATATACGCACTGACACGCACTTACATGCACTGACACGCACTTGTACGCACTTACACATACTTACACGCATTTACACACACTTACATGCACTTACACAATCTTACACGTACTTACATGCACTTACACGCACTTACACACACTTATACACACTTACACACACTTACACGTACTTACACATACTTACAAGCACTTCCACACACTTACACGCACTTACACAAACTTACACGTATTTACAAGCACCTACACACACTTACACGCACATACACGCACTTACAAGCTCTTACATGAACTTATATCCACTTACACGCACTTACACACACTTACACAAACTTACACATACTTACACGTACTTACACGTACTTACACGCACCTACACGAACGTACGTGCACTTACACGCACTTACACGCACCTACATGCACTTACACGCACTTACACACACTTACACGCATTTACACACACTTACACATACTTACACGTACTTACATGCACTTACATGCACTTACATGCACTTACACGCACTTACACGCACTAACACAAACTTACACACACTTACACGTACTTACACACACTTACGAGCACTTACACACACTTACACGCACTTACACGCACTTACACGCATTTACATGTACTTACACGCACTTACACAAACTTACACGTACTTACACGTACTTACACACACATACACGTACTTATACGCACTTACACGAATGTACACACACTAACACATACTTACACAAACTTACACGCACTTACACGCACTTACACGCACTTACACGCATTTACACGTACTTACACGCACTTACACAAACTTACACGTACTTACACGTACTTACACACACATACACGTACTTATACACACTTACACGAATGTACACACACTAACACATACTTACACAAACTTACACGCACTTACACGCACTTACATGCACTAACACACACTTACACGCAATTATACGCACTTACACGCACTTACACAAACTTACACACACTTACACACACTTGCACAAACGTACACGCACTTAGACGCACTTACACACACTTATACGAACTTACACATACTTACACACACTTACATGCACTTACACACACGTACAACCACTTTCACGCACTAACACGCACTTACATGCACTTACACAAAATGTCACGCACCTACACGTACTTACACGTACTTACATGCACTTACACGCATTGACACACACTTACACGTACTTACACGTACTTACACGCACTTATACGAACTTACACAAAACTACACGTACTTAAACCACACTTACACGCACTGAAATGCACTTACACGCACTTACACGTACTTAAACCGCACTTACACGTACTTACACACACTTATACGTACTTACACGCAGTTATAAGCACTTACACAAACGTACACGTACTTACACACACTTACACGCACTTACACGTGCTTGCATGCACTTACACACACTTACACATGCGTACACGCACGTACACGCTCTTACACGTACTTACACGCACTTACTTGCACTTACACGCACTTACACCCACTAACATGCACTTATACGTACTTATACGCACTTACTTGTGCTTACATGCACCTACACATACTTACACACACTTACACGTACTTACACGTACTTACACGTACTTGCATGCACTTACACGTACTTACACGCACTTACACATACTTACACGTACTTATACGCACTTATACATACTTACACGCACTTACACATACTTACACGCACCTACACGAACTTACGTATACTTACACGCACTTACATGTACTAACACGCACTTACACATACTTACACGCACGTACACTCACTTGCACGAGCTTACACGCACTTACACGCACTTGCACAAACATACACACACTTAGACGCACGTACACACACTTACACACACTTACACACACTTACAGACACTCACACATACTTACACGCATGTACATGCACTTACACGCACTAACACGCACTTACACGAACTTCCACGTACTTACACACACTTACACGTACTTACACGGACTTACAGGTACTTACACGCACTTACACACACTTACACGCACTTACACGCACTTACATGCACATATACAAACTTACATGCACTTACACTCACTTGCACAAACTTACACGCACTTAGACGCTCTTACATGCACATATACGCACTTACACACACTTATACGTACTTACACGCACTTACACACACTTACACGTACTTACACGCACAAACATGCACTTACACGCACTTACACAAAATTACACGCACCTGTACGTACTTACACGCACTTACACACACGTATACGCACTAACACATATTTACACGTACTTACATGCACTTACATGCACTTACATGAACTTACACGCACTTACAGGTACTTATACGTACATACACATACTTACACGCACTTACACGAACTTACACGAATATACATAGATTTAAACCGCACTTACACACACTGAAACGCACTTACACGCACTTACACGTATGTACATACAGTTGCACGCACTTACACGTACTTACACGCACTTACACGTACTTACACACACTTACACGCAACTACACGTACTTAGACGCACTTCCTTGCACTTCCACAAACTTACACCCACTTACACGTACTTACACGTACTAACACGTACTTACACGTGCTTACATGCACTTACACATACTTACATGCACTTACTTGCACTTACATGTCTAACACGTACTTACACGTACTTACACGCAGTTACAAGCACTTACACGCACGTACACAAACGTACACGCAGTTACACGCACTTATACGAACTTAAATTGCACTTATATACACTTACACGCACTTACACGCACTTACATGCACTTACACATACTTACACGTACTTACATGCACTTACACGCACTCACACACACTTGTACAAACTTACACGCACTTAGACACACTTATACGCACTTACACGCACTTACACACACCTACATGCACTTACACACACTTACACGCACTTACATGCACTAACACGCACCTACACACACTTATACAAAATTACACACACCTACACGCACTTACATGCAGTTACACGTACTTACACGTACTAACATGCACTTTCATACACTTATACGCACTTACACGCACTTACACGCACTTACACGCACTTACACACACTTACACGCACTTACACACACTTACACATACTTACACGAACTTACACAAAATTACACGCACTTAAACCGCACTTACACGCACTGACACGCACTTACACGCAGTTACACGCACTTACACAAACTTAAACCGCACTTACACGCACTTATACACAATTACACACACTTATACGCACTTACATGAACTTACACATACTTACACGCACTTACACACACTTACACGGACATACACGTACTTACACGTATTTACACGTGCTTACATACACTTGCACGTACTTACACATACTTATACGCACTTACTTACACTTACACGCACTTACACATACTTACATGCACTTACACATGCTTACATGCACTTACACGTACTTACATGCACTTACTTGCACTTACACGTACTTACACGTACTTACACGCACTTACACGCACTTATACGCACTTACACAAACTTACACACACTTACACATACTTACACGCACTTACACACACTTACACGCACTTCCACGCACTTACACACACTTCCACGGACATACACGTACTTACACGTACTTACATGCACTTACACGCTCTTACACGTACTTATACGTACTTACATGAACTTACACGTACTTGCACACACCTTCACTCACGTACACGAACATAAACCACGCTTACACGTACTTTCATGTACTTACACGCTCTTACACGTACTTACACGCACTTACTCATGCTTACATGCACTTACACGTACGTACACGCACTTACACATACTTACATGCACTTACACATGCTTACATGCACTTACACGTACTTACATGCACTTACTTGCACTTACACGTACTTACACGTACTTACACGCACTTACACGCACTTATACGCACTTACACAAACTTACACACACTTATACATACTTACACAAACTTAAACTGCACTTACACGCGCTTATACGCACTTACACGTACTTGCACGCTCTTACACGTACTTATACGTACTTACATGAACTTACACGTACTTGCACACACCTTCACTCACGTACACAAACATAAACCACGCTTACACGTACTTTCATGCACTTACACGCTCTTACACGTAGTTACAAGCACTAACACGCACTTACACGCACTTACACGTACTTATACGTACTTACATGTACTTACATGCACTTACACACACTTACACACACTTACACGCACTTACACACACTTACACGTACTAACACGTACTTACACGTATTTACACGCTCTTACACGCACTTACATGCTCTTACACGCTCTTACATCCACTTACTCACAGGTATACGTACATACACACACTTACACATACTTACACACACTGACACGTACTTATACATACCTATAGGAACTTACGCGCACTTACATGCACCTACATGTAATTACATGCATGTACACGCACTTACACGCATTTACACACACTTATACGCACTTACACGTTTTTACATACACTCACACGCACTTACACGTACTTACACGCACTTACAGGCACTTACAGGCACTTATACACACTTACATGCACTTACACGCACTTACACGCATTTACACGCACTTACACACACTTACATACACTTACACGTACTTATACGTACTTACACGAACTTACACATGCTTACGCACACTTGAACGCACTAACACGCACTTATACAAATGTACACACACTAACACATAATTACACACACTTACACGCACTTGCACGCACTTACATGCACTAACACGCACTAACACACACTTACACGCACTTACACAAACTTACGTGAATTACATACACTTGTCCCAACTTGCACGCACTTAAACGCACTTACACGCACTTATACGAACTTACACATACTTACACACACTTACACGTACTTTCATGCACGTACACGCACTTACACGCACTAACACGCACTTACACACACTTAAACAAAATTACACGTGCCTACACGCACTTACACACACTTACACGCACTTACACACACTGACATGCACTTATACATAGTTACACACACGTACACGCACTTACACGCACTTACACGCATTTACACGCACTTACACGCACTTACACGAACGTACACAAAATTACACGCACTTAAACCACACTTACACACACTGACACGCACTTACACGCACTTACAGGAACTTAAACCGCAATTACACGCACTTACACACACTTATACGCACTTACGCGCAGTTACAAGCACTTACACAAATGTACCCGTACTTACACACACTTACACGTACTTACACGTACTTATATGTACTTATACACACTTACACGTACTTATATGCACTTACACGCACTTACACGTACTTACACGCACTTACTTGCAATTACGCGTACTTACACCCACTAACACGTAATTACACGTACTTACACGCACTTACTCATGCTTACATGCACTTACACATACTTATACGCACTCACTTGCACTTACACGTACTTACACATACTTACACGTACTAACATGCACTTACACGCACTTATACGCACTTACACAAACTTACACGCATTTACACGCACTTACACAAACTTAAACTGCACATACATGCACTTACACGCACTTACATGCACTTACACGCACTTACACGTACTTATACGCTCTTACATGAACTTACATCNCGCAGTTACAAGCACTTACACAAATGTACCCGTACTTACACACACTTACACGCACTTACACGCACTTATATGCACTTACACACACTTACACGTACTTATATGCACTTACACGCACTTACACGTACTTACACGCACTTACTTGCAATTACGCGTACTTACACCCACTAACACGTAATTACACGTACTTACACGCACTTACTCATGCTTACATGCACTTACACATACTTATACGCACTCACTTGCACTTACACGTACTTACACATACTTACACGTACTAACATGCACTTACACGCACTTATACGCACTTACAGAAAGTTACACGTATTTACATGCACTTACACAAACTTAAACTGCACATACATGCACTTACACGCACTTACATGCACTTACATGCCCTTACACGTACTTATACGCGCTTACATGAACTTACATCTCCTTTTACACACTTACACGTACTTACACGCACTTACACATACTTACACGCACTTATACGTACTTACACGCACCTACACAAACATACGTATACTTACACGCACTTACATGCACTAACACGCACTTACACACACTTACACGTACTTACACCTACTTACATGAACTTACACGCACTTACACGCACTTGTACGAACATACACGCACTTAGATGCACTTACACGTACTTATACACACTTACACACACTTATACGCACTTACACGTACTTATACCCACGTACATATACTTACATGCACTAAAACGCACTTACACACACTTACACAAAATTACACACACCTACACGTACTTACACGCACTTACACGCACTTACACACACTGACACGCACTTACACGCACTTACACGCACTTACACGCACTAAAACGCACTTACACGTACTTACACGCACTTATCACATACACAAACTTACACAAACTCCCACGCACTTAAACCGCACTTATACGTAATGACACGCACTTACACGCACTTACACGAACTTAAACCGCACTTACACGCACTTACACACACTTACACGCACTTACATGCACGTACACACACTTATACGCACTTACACAATCTTACACGCACTTACACGCACTTGCACGAACGTAAACACACTTAGACGCACTTACATGTACTTACACGCACTTACACACACTTACACACACGTACACGCACTAACACGTACTTACACGCACTTACACGCACTAACACACACTTACACATACTTACACAAAATCACACACACCTACACGCACTTGCATGCACCTAATCGCACTTACACCCACTAACATGCACTTACACGCACTTACATGTACTTACACGCACTTACAGGCACTTACATGCACTTACACGCACTTACACGCACTTACACGCACTTATACGTACTTACACGTACTTATACATACTTATACGAACTTACACAAAATGATACGCACTTAAACCGCACTTACACGCACTGACACATACTTACACGCACGTTTACGCACTTACACGAACTTAAACCGCACGTACACGCACTTACACACACTTACACGCACTTACATACACTTACACGCACTTATAGAGAATTACACGTATTTACACGCACTTACACCCACGTATTCGCACTTACATGCACTTACACGTACTTACACGTACTTACACACACTTACACGTATTTACACATACTTACTTGTACTTACACGTACTTACAGCTACCTACACGCACTTACATTCGCTTACACATACTTACACGTGCTTACATGCACTTACACGTACGTACACGCACTTACACATACTTACACGTACTTACACGCACTTACACACACTTACACGCATTTACATGAACTTACACGTACGTACACACACTTACACAAACTTACACGCACTTATATATACATACACACACTTACACGCACTTACACACACTGACACGCTTTTATACACACTTACACATACTTTTACATACTTACACGTACTTACACGCACTCACACAAACTTACATGCACTTACAGGCACTTCCACCCAATAACACGCACTTATACGCACTTATACGCACTTACACGCACTTACATGCACTTATACGAGCTTACACACACTTACACGCACTTACACACACTTATATGCACTTACACGCACTTACATGCACGAACTTGTACTTACACATGCTTACACACACTTACACAAACTTACACGCACTTACATGAACGTACACGCACTTACACACACTTACACACACTTACACGTACGTATATGCACTTACATACTTCCGCACACTTACATGCTCTTACACGCACTTACACACACTTACACATACTTACACGCACTTACACGCACTTACACACACTTATACGCACTTCCACGCACTTACACACACTTACATGCACTTGCACACACTTACAAGCACTTACATGCACTTCCACAAACTTACACAAACTTTTACACATTTACATGCACTTATACGTACTTACACGCACTTTTATGATCTTACAGCAACTTACATCCACTTACACACACTTACACACCCTTACATACACTTACACACACTTACACATACTTACACACGCTTACACACACTTACACGCATCTGCATGTACTTACACACACTTATACACACTTACACGCATTTACACATACTCACACACACTTCCACACACTTACACGTACTTATACGTACTTACATGAACTTACACGCACTTACACGCACTTATACGCACATACATGCACTTACACAAACTTACACGCACTTACACGCACTTACAGGCACGTACACGTTATTACAAGCACTTACACACACTTACACACACTTACACACCCTTACACGCACTTACACGCACTTACACGTACTTACACGTACTTACACGTACTTACACGTACTTACACGCACTTACAAGAACCTACACGTACCTATACGCACTTACACACACTTACATGCACTTATGCGAACGTACACATACTAACACGCACATACACGAACTTACATGTACTTACATGTACTTACACGCACTTACACAAACTTACACGCACTTACACGTACTTACACGCACTTACAAGAACCTACACGTACTTATACGCACTTACACACACTTACATGCACTTATGCGAACGTACACATACTAACACGCACATACACGAACTTACATGTACTTACATGTACTTACACGCACTTACACAAACTTACAAAGACTTAGAAGCATTTACATATACTTACACGTACTTACATGTACTTACATGCACTTACACGCACTTACACGCACTTACACGAACTTACATGTGCTTACATGCACTTACACACACTTACATGCACTTACGCGAACGTACACGTACTAACACGCACTTACACGTACTTACACGCACTTACATGTACTTACACGCACTTACACGAACTTACACGTACTTAGACGCATTTACACACACTTACACGCACTTACACGTACTTGCATGCACTTACACACACTTACACGCACTTACATGCACTTACACGCACTTATACGAACTTACACGCACTTACACGCACTTACACGCACTTATAGGCACTTACAAGTACTTATACACACTTACACGCACTAACACGCACTTACACGCATTTACACGCACTTACATGCACTTACACGCACTTACACGTACTTACACGAACTTACAGATGCTTACACACACTTACACGCACTTACACGCACGTACACAAATGTACACGGACTAACATATACTTACACAAACTTACACACACTTACACGCACTTACATGCACTAACACGCACTTACACGTACTTACACGCACTTACACCCACTTATACGAACTTACACGCACATACACGTACTTGCACGAACTTACACGTACTTAGACACACTTACACACTCTTATACAAACTTATACATACTTACACACACTTACACGCACTTACTCACACATACACGCACTTACACGCACTAATATGCACTTACACACACTTACACAAAATTACACGTGCCTAAACGCACTTACACGCACTTACATGCACTTACACACACTGACACGCACTTACACACACTTACACACACTTACACGCACTTACACGCACTTACACGCAGTGACATTCACTTACAAGCACTTACACGAACTTAAACCGCACTTACATGCACTTACACACACTTATACGCACTTACACGCAGTTACAAGCACTTACACAAACGTACACGTACTTACACGTACTTATACGTACGTACTTGCACTTGTATGTACTTACACACACTTACACATATTACACGCACTTACACACACTTATACGTATTTACACACACTTACTTGTACTTACGCACACCCACACCCACTAACACGCACTTACACGTACTTACACGCACTTACTCGTGCTTACATGCACTTACACATACTTATACGCACGTACTTGCACTTACACGTACTTACACATACTTACACGTACTTACATGCACTTATACGCACTTACACGTACTTACACGCACTTACACGCACTTACACACACTTATACGTATTTACACACTCTTACTTGTACTTACGCACACCCACACCCACTAACACGCACTTACACGTACTTACACGCACTTACTCGTGCTTACATGCACTTACACATACTTATACGCACGTACTTGCACTTACACGTACTTACACATACTTACACGTACTTACATGCACTTATACGCACTTACACGTACTTACACGCTCTTACATGAACTTACATCCACTTACACGCACTTACACGCACTTACACGCACTTACACATACTTACACGCACTTACACGTACTTACACGCACCTACACGAACTTACGTTCACTAACACACACTTACATGCACTAACACGCACTTACACGCACTTACACGCACTTACACGCACTTACACATACTTACACGCACTTACACGTACTTACACGCACCTACACGAACTTACGTTCACTAACACACACTTACATGCACTAACACGCACTTACACGTACTTGTACGCACTTACACGCACTTACACGAACATACATGCACTTACACACACTTGTACGAACATACACGCACTTAGACGCACTTGAACGCACTTCCACACACTTACACACACTCACACGCACTTACACGTACTTACACACACGTACACGCACTTACACGCACTTACACGCACTTACACACACTGATATGCACTTACAGGCACTTATACGCACTACATGCACTTAAACGCACATACGCACACTTACACGCACTTACACGCACTTACACAAACTTACACGAAATCCCACGTACTTAACCACACTTACATGTACTGACACATACATACACGCACTTACACGAAGTTAAACGACACTTGTACGCACTTACACACACTTAAACGCACTTACATGCAGTTACATGCACTTACACAAACGTACACGTACTTACACACACTTACACGCACTTACATGCACTTACACGCACTTACACACACTTACACGCACTTACACGCACTTACACGCACTTACACGCACTTACACACACTTACACGCACTTACACGCACTTACACGTACTTACACGCACTTACACG
>SZWC01004848.1:89748-112330 GCA_023375785.1 Penium margaritaceum | reverse complement strand
GCACTTACATGCAGTTACATGCACTTACACAAACGTACACGTACTTACACACACTTACACGCACTTACATGCACTTACACGCACTTACACACACTTACACGCACTTACACGCACTTACACGCACTTACACGTACTTACACGCACTTACTTGTAGTTACACGCACTTACACCCACTAACACACACTTATACATACTTACACGCACGTTCTTGCACTTACACATACTTATACGTACTAACACGTACTTACATGCACCTACATGCACTTACACACACTTACACAAACTTACACGCACTCACACGCACTTACATAAACTTAAATTGCACTTACATACACTTACACGCACTCACACGCACTTACATGTACTTACACGCACTTCCACGTACTTACACACACTTACACAAACTTACACACACTTATACGTACTTGCATGAACTTAAACGCACTTAGACACAGTTACATGTACTTACACGCACTTACACACACTTACACGCACGTACACGCACTTACACGCACTTACACGCACTTACACGCACTATCACGCATTTACACACACTTTCACGAAATCACACGCACCTACACGCACTTGCCCACACGTACACGTACTTACACGCACTAACACGCACTTACACGCACTTACACGTACTTATATGCACTTACACCCACTTACATGCACTTACACGCACTTACACGCACTTACACGCACTTGTAAGCACTTACACGTACTTATACACACTTACACGGACTTACACAAAATTATACGCACTTAAACCGCACTTACACGCACTGACATACACTTAAACACACTTATACGCACTTAAACGAACTTAAACCACACGTACTCGCACTTACACACAGTTACACGCGCTTTCATACACTTACACGCACTTACACAAAATTACACGTACTTACACACACTTACACACACTTATACGCACTTACAAGAACTTACACCTACTTACACGCACTTCCACGCACTTACACGTATTTACACACACTTACTTGCACTTACACGCACTTACACCCACTTACACGCACTTACACTCACTTACACGCACTTACACGTGCTTACATACACTTACACGTACTTACACACACTTACACGTACTTATACGCACTTACACGCACTTTTAGAACTTACACACACTTACACGCACTTATACGACTTTACACGTACTTACACTCACTTACACAAACTTCAACCGCACTTACACGCACTTACATGCACTTACACGCTCTTCCACGCACTCACACGCACTAACACGTACTTATACATACTTACACATATTTACACGCACGTATACGCACTTACACGCACTTACACATACTTACACGCACTTACATGCACTTACACGTACTTAGATGCATGTATACGCACTTATACACACTTACACACACTTACACATACTTACACACACCTACACACACCCACACACACTTACACACACTTACACGTACTTACACACACTTACACGTACTTACACACACTTACACGTACTTACACACACTTACACGTACTTACACACACTTACACGTACTTACACACACTTACACGTACTTACACGCACTTACACGTACTTAGATGCATGTATACGCACTTATACACACTTATACACACTTACACACACTTACACCTGCTTACACACACCTACACACACCCACACACACTTACACACACTTATACGCACTTACACGCACTTACACGCACTTACACACACTTATATGCACTAAAATACACTCTTACACGCACTTGCACACACTTACACGCACGTATACGCACTTACACACACTTACACGTACTTACACGCACTTACACGTACTTACACGCACTTACATGCACTTACACTCACTTACATGTACTTACACAAACTTACACAAAATTACACCCACTTAAACTGCACTTACATGCATGTATACGCACTTACACGCACTTACACATACTTACACGCACTTACACATACTTTCATGCACTAACACGAACTTGAACTACACTTACACGCACTTACATGCACTTACACACTCTTATACGCACTCACACGCACTAACACGCACTTACACGCATTTACACGTACGTACACACACTTACATGCACTTACACACACTTGCACGTACTTACATGTACTTACACACACTTACACATACTTACACAAACTTACACGTACTTACACGCACTTACACGTACTTCCATGCACTTATATGCACTTACACACACTTAAACACACTTACATGAACTTACATTCCCTTACACAAACGAACACGTACTTACACGCACTTACACACACCTACACACATTTACAACCATACTCGTACTTACACACACTTACATGAACTTACACGCACTTACACACACACGCACTTACACGCACTTACACACACTTACACCCACTTACACGAACTTACATTCACTTAGACAAACTTACACGTACTTATACGAACTTACACGCACTTACACGCACTTACAGGCACTTACACGTACTTACACGCACTTACACACACTTACACGCACTTATACGTACTTGCACGCACTTACACGCACTTACACGCACTTACAGGCACTTACACGTACTTACACGCACTTACACACACTTACACGCACTTATACGTACTTGCACGCACTTACACGCACTTACACATACTTATACATATTTACACGCACTTACACGCACTTACACACACTTACACGCACTTACACGCACTTACACGCACTTACACACACTTATACGCACTTACAGGAACTTACACAAACTTACACATACTTACACATACTGACACGTACTTACACGCACTTACACACACTTACACGCACTTATACGTACTTGCACGCACTTACACGCACTTACACATACTTACACACACTTACACGCACTTATACGTACTTACACGCACTTACACGCACTTACACACACTTATACGCACTTACACGCACTTACACACACTTACACGCACTTACACGCACTTACACGCACTTACACACACTTATACGCACTTACAGGAACTTACACAAACTTACACATACTTACACATACTGACACGTACTTACACGTACTTACACACACTTACACATACTTACACACACTTACACGCACTTATACGTACTAACACGCACTTACACGCACTTACACGCACTTACACGCACTTATATGCACTTATACACTCTTACAAGCTCTTACACGACCTTAAATGCACTTCTACATACTTATACGCACTTACATGCACTTACACATACTTACATACGCTTACACGCACTTACACGCACTTACACGTTCTTACATGCACTTACACACACTTATACACACTTACACACACTTTCACGCACTTACATACAGTTACATGCACTTACATGCTCTTACACACACTTACACGTACTAACTCGCTTCTAGACATACTTGCACATACTAACATGCACTTACACGCACTTACACACACTTACACATATGCACACGCACTTACAGGCACTTAAATGCACTTACATACAGTTACACGCACTTAGACGCACTTATACATACTTACATGCACTTATACGCACTTGCACACACGTACACATACTTACACGCACTTACACGCACTTACACGTACCTACACGCACCTACATGCACTTACATGCACTTACACGCACTTACACACACATATACACACTAACACGCACTTACACTCACTTCCACGCACTTATACGCACTTACACACACTTACACGTACTTGCACGCACTTAGTCGCACTTACACTCACTTACATGCACGTACACGTACTTATACGCACTTACACAAACTTACACAAAACAACACCCACTTAAACTGCACTTACACGCACTTACACCCACTTAGACGCACTTACATGCACTTACACGCACTTACACGCACTTATACGCACTTACACGAACTTACACGCACTTACACGTGCTTACATGCACTTACAGATACTTACACGCACTTACTTGCACTTACACGTACTTACACGTACTTACACATACTACACGCACTTACACGTACTTATACGTACTTACACAAACTTACACGTACTTACACGCACTTACACATACCTAAACGCACTTACACGCACTTGCACGCACTTACACATACTTTCATGCACTTACACGCACTTACACATACTCACACAAACTTAAACTGCACTTAGACGTACTTACACGGACTTACACGCACTTACACGCACTTACATGCACTTACACACACTCACAAGCACTTACATGAACCTACACGAACTTACATACACTTACACTCACTTACACGAACTTAGACCGTGCTTACACGCACTTACATGCACTTACACGCTCTTATATGCAATTGTACGTACTAACACACACTTACACGCACTTACACACACTCACATGCACTTACACATACTTACACGCACTTACATGCACTTATACACACTTATACCTACTTACACACACTTACACGTACTTTAACGCACTTACACACACTTACACGCACTTACACGCACTTACACGTACTTACACGCACTTATACAAACTTACATTCGCTTACACGAGTTTGCACGTACTTACACGCACTTACACATACTTACACGCACTTACACGCACTTATACGCACTAACACACACTTACAGGCACTTACACGTACTTACACGTACTTACACGTACTTCCATGCACTTACACACACTTACACGCACTTACACGCACTTACACGCACTTACACACACTTACACAAACTTACATGTACTTACACGTACTTACACGTACTTCCATGCACTTACACACACTTACACGCACTTACACGCACTTACACGCACTTACACACACTTACACAAACTTACATGTACTTACAGGCACATACACGTACTTACACGCACTTACACACATGTACACACAATTACACGCACTTACACACACTTACACACACTTACACATACTTACACACCCTTTCTTACACTTACACGTACTTACGCGTACTTGCACATACTTATACGCACTTACACGCACTTACATGTACTTACACGAACTTACTCAAACTTACATGCACTTATACATACTTACACGTACTTACACGCACTCACACGTACTTACACACTCTTACACACTCTTATACCACCTTACACACACTTACACATACTTATACACACTTACACGCACTTACACACACTTACACAAACTTACATGCATTTAAACGCACTTACATGCACTGACACCCACTTACAAGCACTTACACGTACTTACACGCACTTACATGCACGTACATGAACTTACACACACTTACATGCACTTATACGCACGTACACGCACTTACATGCACTTACACAGACTTCCACACTCTTACACGCTCTTACACCACCTTACACGCACTTACACATACTTATACATACTCACATGCACTCACACACACTTACACACACTTACACGCACTTACACATACTTACACGCACTTACATGCACTTACACGTACTTACACGTACTTACACGTACTTACACGCACTTACATGCACGTACACGAACTTACACACACTTACATGCACTTATACGCACGTACACGCACTTACATGCACTTACACAGACTTCCACACTCTTACACGCTCTTACACCACCTTACACGCACTTACACATACTTATACATACTCACATGCACTCACACACACTTACACACACTTACACGCATTTACACAAACTTACACGCACTTACACACACTTACACGCACTTACACACACTTACACACACTTATACACTTCTACACACACTTAGACGCAGTAACACGTACTTACACACACTTACACACATTTACACGTACTTATACGCACTTACACACACTTACATGCACTTACACACACTTGTACGTACTTACACGCACTTAGACGAACTTACACGCACTTAAACCACACTTACACGCACTTACATGCACTTACACACACTTATACGTACTTACACACACTTAGACGCACTTAAACGTACCTACACGCACTTACATGCACTTACACGCACTTAAACGCACTTACACACACTTACACGCACTTACACGCACTTACATGTACTTACACACACATACACATACCTACACGCAATAATACACACTTATACGCACTTACACATACTTACACACAATTACACACACATACACATACTAACACGCACTTACAGGCACTTGCACACACTTATACGCAGTTCCACGTACTTACACACACTTACACGCACATAGTCGCACTTACACTCACTTACACGCACTTACACACAATTACACGCACTTACACGAACTTACACAAAGTTACACCCACTTAAACTACACTTACACCCACTTAGACGTGCTTAGACGCACTTACACGCACTTTCATGCACTTGCACGAACTTACACGCACTTACACATGCTTACATGCACTTATACGTACTTACACGCACTTACATGCACTTACACGTACTTACACGTACTTACACATATGTACACGCACTTACATGCACTTATATGCACTTACACAAATGTACACACACTTACACGCACTTACACATACGTAAACGTACTTACACGCACTTACACGCACTTCCACATACTTACACGCACTTACACGTACTTACACACACTTATATAAACTCAAACTGCACTAACACATACTCACACATACTTACACGCACTTACACGCACTTACTCACACTTTCACGAACTTAAACCACGCTTACACGCACTTACATGCACTTACATGCTCTTACACGCACTTACACGCACTTATACATACTTACACGCACTTACATGTACTTACATGCATTCAAACGCACTTACACGCACTTGCATGAACTTACATTCACTTACATGAACTTACACGTACTTACACGCACTTACACGCACTTACACACACTTATACTCACTTACACACACTTACACGCACTTACACACACTTACACGTCCTTACACGCACTTACACACACTTACACGTACTTACACGCACTACACACACTTACATCCACTTTCACGCACTTACACGTACTTACACGTGCTTACATGCACTTACACGCACTTACACGCACTTACACGCACTTACACGCACTTACTTGCACTTACACGTACTAACATGTACTTACACGCACTTATATGCACTTACACGCACTTACATACACTTATACACCCTTACACGCACTTACACACACTTACACGCACTTAGACGCACTTACAGGTACTTACATGCACTTACACGCACTTACATTCACTTACACACACTTAGATGCACTTACACGCTTTTGCACACACTTATACGCAGTAACACACACTTACATGCACTAACACACACTTAAACGCACTTATATGCACTTACACGCACTTACACATACGTATACAAACTTACATAAACTTACACACACTTATACGCATTTACACGAACTAACACCCATTTAAACCACACTTACACGCACTTGCACGCACTTACACGCACTTACATGCACTGACACGTACTTACACACACTTATACGCACTTACACGCACTTACACACACTTACACACTTATACGTACTTACATGCACTAACACGCACTTACACGTACATACAAACACATATATACACTTACACCCACTTAAACTGCACTCACACGTACTTAAACGCACTTACAGGCACTTACACGCACTTACACGTACTTACACAAACTTACACGCACTTACACGCACTTACACCCACTTACACGCACTTACATGCACTTACATGCTTTTATACGCACTTACACGTACTAACACACACTTACTTGCACTTACACATATATACACCCCCTTACACGTACTTACATGCACTTACATGCACTTACACGTGCTTACATGCACTTACACGTACTTATACACACTTATATGCACTTGCATGTACTTACATGCACTTACATGAACTTACACGCACTTACACGCACTTACACATACTTACACGCACTTACATGCACTTACACGCACTTTCACATACTTACACGCGCTTACACACATGTACACGCACTTACAGGAACTTAAACTGCACTTACACACACTTACACGCACTTACACACACTTACACGCACCTGCATGCACTTACACGCACTAAAACACACTTACACACATTTACACGTACTTACACGTACTTACACGCACTTACACGCACTTACACGCACTTACACGCTTTTATACGCACTTACACGTACTAACACACACTTACTTGCACTTACACATATATACACCCCCTTACACGCACTTACATGCACTTACATGCACTTACACGTGCTTACATGCACTTACACGTACTTATACGCACTTATATGCACTTGCATGTACTTACATGCACTTACATGAACTTACACGCACTTACACGCACTTACACATACTTACACGCACTTACATGCACTTACACGCACTTTCACATACTTACACGCGCTTACACACATGTACACGCACTTACAAGAACTTAAACTGCACTTACACACACTTACACGCACTTACACACACTTATACGCACTTACACACACTTTTAGTACTTACACATACTTCCACACACTTACACAAACTTACACGTACTTACACGCACTTACACTCACTCACACAAACTTAAACCGCAATAACACCTACGTACATACACTTACACACTCTTATACGTACTCACACGTACTAACACGCACTTACACGCACTTACACACAATTACATGCACTTACATGCACTTACACGCACTTACACGCATGTACACGTACTTACATGCACTTACACATACTTACATGCACTTACATGTACTTACACGCACTTACACACACTTACACGCACTCATACGTACTTATACGCACTTACACTCACTCACACACACTTACACATACTTACATGCAGTCACACATACTTACACATACTTATACGCACTTACACGCACTTACACACACTTACACATACTTACACGCACTTACACGTACTTACACGCACTTATATGCACTTACACATACTTACACGTACTTACACGCACTTACACGCACTTACACGCACTTACATGCACTTACATGCACTTACACGTACTTAAATGCACTTACACACACTTACACGTACTTACACGCTTTGGCACACACTTATACGCACTAATACACACTTACACGTACTAACATACACTTACACGGACTTACACGCACTTACACACACTTACATGCACTTACACGTATTTACACGTACTTACACAAACTTACACGCACTTACACAAACTTACACTTACTTACACGAACTTACACACACTTAAATCACACTTACACGCACTTGCACGCACTTACACGCTCTTATACGCACTAACAGGCGCTTACACGCACTTACATGCACTTACACATGTTTATACACACTTACACATACTTATACACACTTACACACACTTACACGCACTTACACGTACTTACACGCACTTACACGCACTTACACGTACTTACACGCACTTATACGAACTTACACGAAATGACACCCACTTAAACTGCACCCACGCGCACTTACACGCACTTATACGCACTTACACGCACTTACACACAATTACATGTACTTACACACACTTACACGCACTTACATGCACGTATACACACTTACACGTACTTACACGCACTTACACGCACTCACACATACTTACACACAGTCACACATACTTACACATACTTATACGTACTTACACGCACTTATACGTACTTATACGCACTTACACGCACTTATACACACTTACACGCACTTACACATACTTATACGCACTTACACGCACTTACACGTACTTACACGTACTTACACGTACTTACACGCACTTACACGCGCTTACATGCACTTACACGCACTTGTATGCACTTACACGCACTTACACACGTTGGCACACACTTACACATACTAACACATACATACACGCACTAACACACATGTCACGCACCATCCTGCCGCAGCTCCGCAGAAGAAGTAACCGGCGGAATAGGGATCGAGGAGGCAGAGGGTCCGCGCATGGTATGCTGGCTCCTGCAGATGCGTTTGAGCGAGGAGTAAACGCGGATCCGGGGGGAAGCAAGAGTCATGGTACCGGTGGAAGAGGCCGCCGCAGACGAACATTCGTCTGCGGCGGTTCTTCTCAGCTGAAGAATTTGTGGCCAGGCGGGAAGTCGTGAAAGGAAGGGCTGCGGTGCAAAGGAAACGGGGACAAGCCAAAACAGAATCCGCCGCCACTGACAAAGCGCAGGCAGGACAGCGGATGAACCGAGCAATCAGACGAGAAATGACCAATCAGCACAAGTGACCAAGCATCAATCACGGAGGAGCCTCGGGAGACACACCGCTGAGGACGAAGATTCAAGGAAGAACACAAAGAACCGCGTGTACGAACGGTGGATGAAGAAAGTGACCAGCAGAATAGACAGTGTGTGTGTGGGACGAGACCCGCGGTGCATAGCCGCACTGCGTGGAGTCCGAGTAGAAGGAGTAGGAGGATGTGAGAGGGATGAGACCATCGGCGTGTAGACACGCCGCGCGGAGTCCCGAGTAGAAAAGGGGCCTCACTAGCAGTAGGAGAAGTGCAACTTAGACTTGCTTGCCTTCCAAAGTATTCCATGTACTCCGCAATCAGCTTGATCAGAGTCATTGGCCTACTCTCATTCCTGTGCTTCGCCCACTACCCTCTTGTCCTCAGTCGCTCTTGGAGTCCGGTCCGCGGACTATGGCAGTAGGTGTGTGAGGAACCAAAAGTCCGAGTGAGGTGGGCTGCCGGCGGTGTCCCTTGCTTGCACACGTCCGCGGAACGGGGTTCCGCGGAGAGGAGTCGGACGCCACGAGGTGGTGGATTCCCGTGTGGGAAGAAGTGGAACGCGGAGCATCACTCATCGGTGAGGTGCCTGCGCACAAGTCTAGAACTGTGGTCTGCGGAATAGCTGATAGAAGGGGATTTTCCCGTTGTGGGTTGTCGTATTCTGGTGGCTCGCGGAGTGCCATTTCTCATAAGGTGTATACGCAGCAGTCCCAGACTCGTGGTCCACAGAGTAGTCTCTAGCCTGAGGGCAACAACCGCGTATTGCTGATCCCTCGTAGTAAAATTACAGTAGTAAAGTGAGTAGTCCGCGGGGATCCGCGGAAAGTTGCCGTCCGCGGAAAGATCAGGGACGCGGCAAAATTGGGGGTATCAGTGTCATGGTGCGGTGAGCGTGGACAGTTCTTTGCTCTTTGCCAGCAGAACTGCACGTGCCTTTCAGATCAGTCGTTCATGTTGGCGGCCAGCTTCGTGCATCGGGATACCAGGCGCCGGCAGCAACAGTCATCAGCGCGGTGCTTCCTGCCACGACGGGCCGCGACCTGCGCGGGAAGCCGGGATTCCTCACCCGTGTTGTCCCGCGCACCAGTCAGCTCTTCACCAGGCGCCGACTTGCTCGCCCAGCACCGACGAGGGACCGAGTGGTTGGAGCAGCTGCACTGGCGCTGCATTATGGATGCGCTGGCCGAACACGTGGAGGTGGAGAGTGTCCACAGTTCCGACAGCCATGGGTCGGCCTTGCATCAACAAGGCCAGGGGGGCCAACCAAATGCGCCACTTGGGGCGCAGTGGTTCTCCGATGCGCCACCTTCCCTACAGGAATCATCTGGTGGTGGAGAGCTCGAGGTCTACCGCGGACTGGTGTATCGGCGTCGGGGCGGGCAGCAGCAGCAGGTCCCTGGCGGAACAGAGGTGCAGCACGTGCCCGCGCCAGCACACCCGCAACCCTTACCGCTGAGCCCCGAGGATTCAGGGATCTGCGAAGTACCAGTACCAGACGAGCAGTGGATGTTGGCGCAGCAGCACAGGATGGGACTCCTAAACCCCGCCCTTGGGATGCCTCAGGACACGAACCCGCCGCGGCAACCGGCCGGGGCAATCACGGGCGTCCTGACCGCGGAACCACCTGTACCCGGACTATAGCAGCAGCAGATGGTCGCATCCGCACAACCTACACGAGGCATGCAGATGGGGATGCCTATGTCCGTGCAGGCATCGGGAGATGCGCAGCCACCATTGAACCAACTTACCATGGGCCAGGCGCTCCTGACCATGGGAGCAACCGCGGCGGAAGCCGTCGTGCATCTCCAAGCAATCAGAGTGGTCCAGCCACCGAGTTATCCGCAGCAGCAGCACACGGGGGGTGGACAGGCGACTACGACGCAACAGCTCCCCGCATCACAGCCAAATCCGATCACCTTGCCAACCGGGGCATCCTCGCAGCCACCTGCGCCAAGTACACCACCACAGCAGCAGATGATGATGGGCACCATGCAGGCGGCGGCAATATCGCAACCGCCCACGNTCTCCAAGCAATCAGAGTGGTCCAGCCACCGAGTTATCCGCAGCAGCAGCACACGGGGGGTGGACAGGCGACTACGACGCAACAGCTCCCCGCATCACAGCCAAATCCGATCACCTTGCCAACCGGGGCATCCTCGCAGCCACCTGCGCCAAGTACACCACCACAGCAGCAGATGATGATGGGCACCATGCAGGCGGCGGCAATATCGCAACCGCCCACGGCAGGACCACAGCAGCCAGCGCATGTGCCACCGCAGCCCACGATGCAAGTGGGGATGATGGCCGGGCCCTATGCAGTCCCGCAGCCGCCACAGCAGATGCCTCAGCCCGGCAGCGGAGTCAACTACCAAGGGAACACGGTCCAGCCTCTGCTGACTGGGACCCAACCAACGAGTCAGCAGCAGCAAGCGACTTGAGGTGGGACACAGCTGACGGCTATAACGGGACCCCTTACGGCCGTGCTAGCCCTGTGGACGACCCAGACACAGCAGCAGATGGGTCCGATGCCGGTGGGAATGGTGCCGCAGACGATCGCGCCCAACATGACCCCGCAGCCACACATGCCCACCTACCAGCAGCTCCACCACCAACAGCCGGTGGGAACAATGCCAGTTGGGGCACCTCCCCAGGCCTCGCTGGCGACACCACAACAAACTGCACAGAGCGATTTGTACCTGCCCAACAGCAGTTGCAAGGGAATCCGCACCCAACCACCAGCGCTAAAATTGCAGCTCCTCTCCATACCGCGGCTACAGTCCCACCCGCTCCGATGTACTGGATATCGCAAATAGCGGTACCATCGGTGCAGGGAACCCCGATGCCACCGCCTGGGACGGCATTCTTCTCCACACCCTACACCACCTCCACAACCGCTCCCTCTTCCTGGTACATGCCTCTCCCTCCCACGCAAGCAAGCCTTCTCATGCCCGCGGGGCAGCTCCAGATGCCGATCCATACAAATGGATATTCCGCAGCTCCACCTGCCGCCCTCCCCCCGCCACATGCTGTGACTGCATTGACGACTAACTGCAGCACCGTCTTGCAGCTGCAGTACATCCATTCTGAGCCTGCCAACATTCCCCAGCTGGATTCTTTCAAAGGTGCCCCGGAGGAAGACCCCTGGGTCTGGCTCAAACAAATCACCCTCTATGCTAGCATTGGCTGGATTCCGCCCGACCTCTGTCTCGCCACCGCGGAATTCCACCTTCAGGGAGCAGCAGCGGACTGGTACAACGCACGGGCACCTTTTCCATCTTTCGAGGACTTTGGCAACGCCCTCATAGAACGCTTTAAAAATCTGACAAAGGAAGAAGCGCTGCGGAAGATTGAGAAGGAGGTCATGCGCAAGGACGACGACATCCGCAGATTCTTGGACCAGTTCCTTACATGGACCTCAGTGGCCAAGAGTCCACAGGGGCAAGGACTGCCGCTGTGGGTTCTCTTGCAGAACCTCATCCGCGCCCTTCCGGATGAGATCAGCAGTCTCATGATCGCAGACCGCTACCCATCATTGCAAGATGCGGTGCGGGACGCCACAGACATCTTCACCAGGCAACGGTCGACCCGACAATACCAGGGCGCCGACACCCACGCACCCTCATCCTCACCCGCTCCACCTCCGCAGCAGCAGAAACCAAAAGCCTGTTACACGTGCCAAAGCCTGGAACACATCGCGCGGGATAACCCTCGTAAGAGACAAGCAGCTCCGCGCCCTGAACCAGCTTCCCAGGACCCCATGATCCAGCAGTGGCAGCAGTACTACAACCAGGTGTGCCCCGGCCAAGAGCAGCAGCATCCGCCACAGCAACAGCAACAGCTACAGCCACTGAACCCGCCGTCCACAGGACAAGACAAGGCGGCTCAGGGAGCGGGTCAGGGTCGTCTGCCAAATCCGCAGCAGAATCCCGCGGCCAGCGCTCGCAATGTGAAGCTAGGCTTGCCCATGGCAGAGGACGAGACCACCAAGGTGGCACCAACACCTGAGGAAGTGGAGCTCATCACACGTGCCCGTCGGATCAAGCCGTTGGTGGGATCTGCAGGAGGCTACGCAGTTGGAGGACAATCTGCGTCGACGAGCGGAAGCCGCCAAGGCCCGGCTGCAAGAGGCCATCACGGCCCGCTCCATGCGACCCCTAGAGGAGCGCCGCCAACCTGATCCCAAGCTTGCGGTAGCGGTTGCGACCAACTCACTTGCACCTCAGCCTATTCTCACCCCTGCAGCAGATTCCGCTGATCCGGTCCACAAACTCTTCACCACCCCCATTGCCTCTGTCAACTTCTTTGACTTCCTTCGCCTTCATCCCGAACTGGCTCCGCGGCTCCGAGAAGAATTTACCAACGCCAATCATCGCCTCCAGACCGTGGGTATCTCCCTTGCCTGCACCATTTCGCCCCATGGCACTCAGAACACCCGGCGCATTGTGGCAGAGATGCCACCTGCATTAACTACAAAAGAAATAGAATGGGGGTGGGCACCCTAACCCCAGGAACCACCCCGCCGCAACAACCGCCATTACGAGGTGGCCTGTTGTGTGGTCTGGATCTGTGGCCGCAAGTTCCTAGCCATCATCGACACCGGGGCGACCCACACTACTGTGGCCTTCTGCGTCCTCTGCCTCATTAGATGGACAGACCGTGTCATCCCAACACGGCGGCTCTTCAGTAACTCCGCATGAGGGCTCGATTATGGGGATGGCGAAGTACGAGGCTTGCCCCTGCAGGTGGGCACTCTGCATGAACCAGTTGATGTCCAAGTGATCCAGGCGCAGACCTATGATGTTCTCCTGGGCATGGACTATCTCCTTCCGTGACGCGGCAACCTTCTGTTTTCCCTAGGAGTCATGCAGCTCACATCCGCCACGGGCACAAAAGACTACGCCCTCATCACCGTTGATCGTGTCACGGTGCCAGTAACCAAGGCCCCAATCTTCTCACTCTCTGATGCGGCGCAGGAAGATGCCACCGTACGTTCCCTGAGCAACCTGACACCGGCAGATGATGCTCTGGATGCAGAACAGCTCCATATCGAAGAGTGGCGTGGACTTTTCGCGGAACACGCGAAAGCAGGGGTGCGTGCCAACCTTCTGGGGCTGTGGCAGCAAGGCGAGCATGCATTTGGACCAGGCCTTCCCCTGGATGAGGATGATGAATTATACCCCATCCGTGAGCAATTGCCACCTCCACCGCCGCGGTGGGACCACATCCTTCACCCTCGTCTCTCACCATCCCAGAAGCAGGACTTCCGGGACTTGCTGGAATCTTTCGCTGACATCTTCGCTCGGTCCGCAACAGACCTTGGGACAGTCAGCTCCTCCCACGTCATCAACACCGGGTCAGCTCTTGCGGTGAAGCAGAAGGTCCGCCGAATCCTTCCGGATCAAGAGCAGATCATCAATGACGGTCTTGCGGAATTGAAGGCGCAAGGCGTGATCGTGCCCATCGTCAATCCCTGGCGTGCCAACTTGGTCATCGTCAGAAAGCCAGACGGCTCCAAACGCTTCTGTGTTGACTTTCGCGACCTCAATCGCGTCACCGAGGAAGATGTCTACCCCATGCCGCTGATCATCGACATACTGGAGCGTCAACAGGGGCGCGGATGGTTTGCAAAACTCGACGTCAAAGCAGCCTTCCACGCCGTCCCCATGCACCCGGACTCCATTGTCAAAACTGCCTTTGTCAACCCTGAAGGCCTCTACGCTTTCACCCGCATGCCCTTCGGTCTCCGTAATGCTAGCGCCACATTCCAGCACGTCATGGATTCCACCCTCCGCGGCATTGCCAACGTGATCTGCTACATCGACGACATCATGGTTGCCGCTCACAGCTTCGAGGACCTCTTCTCCTCCCTCTCCGCCGTCTTCGCTGCACTCCGCGCTGCAAACCTTAAAATCAAGGCTGCCAAGTGTACCATTGGTGCTGCGGAAATGGAGTTCTTAGGCTTTGTCATGAGTGCCGACGGTATTAAAACCGCCCCTGCGAAGATTGCCGCCGTCCAGGAATGGCGACAACCCACTAATGCGGGGCAAGTTAAGATCTTCTTGGGATTTGTCTCTTCTATCGCAAGTTCGTCCACGACCACGCACGCATCATCCGCCCGCTTCAGCAGTTGACCCATCAGGATGTCCCATTTGAGTGGACTCCAGAGTGTGCGGCTGCTTGGGCCGAAATCACATACCGCTTGGTTACGGCGCCCATGTTGGAGTTCCTTGACTTCAACCTTCCCTTTGCCATCACAACCGATTGGTCGCGGGAAGGCCTTGGTGCCGTCCTGTCACAGTCGGTCCGGGAACCGATTCAGCGGGTGATTGCATATGCCAGCCGCGCCCTCATTGACGGTGAGCGGAACTACCCACCGGTGAAAGGTGAGTGCTTGGCTGTGTTATGGGCCCTCCAACACTTCCGCAACTACATCGAGAATGGCAAGCCTTTCACGGTCCTGACGGACCATCAGGCCTTGCAGTGGCTGCTCACGACGCAAAATCATGAGGGCATCTTGGCCAAGTGGGCTCTCCTCTTGCAAGGTTACAACATGAAGATCAAGTATCAACCCGCGCTTGCTAACCGCAACGCAGATGCCGTCACCCGCCTCCCACGCGTGGACTGGCCACACCCCACGGACCTACAGGATAACCTCCAAGAGTCTCTCCGCACAGACGCATTCCCACACGCGGATGCTGAGCCCCAGTGGGAGGGTGTCGCTCGTGAATTCACGGAGGAGGAATCTGCAGTCGCATACCAACTCCTATCCAAATTGGAGACTGCAGAGTGCCTAGGCATCGCGCAGACTTTCCCTGCCCCTGCGGCCACCGGTCTTCAGCTTGCCCGCCGCTTCAACCCTACCATCCGCGGCTGGACATTGGAGGACGTTGCAGCACACATTCCCTCTCGCCCCTCTCGGCCATCATACCGCCGGCCTCCCACAACCGCAACGGTGGCCATTGCTTCTTCTCCAATGACCCCTCCATCCACGGCCTCCCCTCTTCTCGATACACGGCACTCGCTTTCCTTGGTCGACTTCCTTCTTCATTCCCCCGCATCTGCGGAGCGACTGCAGGCACTCTTTTCCTCCTACATCCCCTCCCTCTCCCCCGTCGGCATCCGCCTCTCTTGCACCCTCACCCGCGACACAGGTGTCTGCATGGTAGCCCATGCAATCGTCACAACACACTCCCGCATTCGGGAGGATGCCTGCCAAGCACCATACACATGGGCCCCCGCACCGCTCACCACCAGTCCACCAACGCCGGCCGAAATCCACGTGGCATGGTGTTATGTCTGGGTGTGTGGCCGCAAATTTGTGGCCATCGTGGACACCGGCGCCACCCATACTACCATCGCGCTGCGGATGGCCCGCACCCTGCGTCTCAACCACCTCATTGTGCCCACTCAACTCCGCTTCTCCATCTCCACCGGCGCCATCAATGCACCCATCAGACAAATCGAGGCCCTGCCCATCTAGGTGGCCAACGTGCATGCACCGCACACCGTGCAGGTGTGTGACGTCCGCACGTATGACATGCTCCTGGCGGCCGACTGGCTCGCGCCGCGCCAGGCGGATATATTGCTCGGAGCGGACATTCTCAGTCTCATTTCTGTTGCCGTTATTCGATCGTTCACCCCGCTCTTCACTTCGGCTCGACCACTATCCGTCCTTTCTCCCATGGTCCTCACACCGCGCGCTTCTGGCACTCAGTTCACCTGTCGCGTTACTCGCAATTCCAGGAACACCCGCGGCACAGCATCCGCAATGGCTCGCCCTTCTGTCGCGGGGTCTGCGCCCTCAAACCGGGGGGGGGGGGGTGAGCGTGTCACGAGACGGACCTTCCGACGACAGCCGGCAGGCCGTGTAACAACTGGTGCAAGACGATCGCGTCACCAGCGGTAGCAGCATCTGAAGCAACCCCAGGAGCACCTTCAGCATCAGGCCCATCCGCGGCAGCAGTAGCGTCACCTGGAGCCCCTCCGGCCCCAACTCCTGCGGCAACAGCAGAGGCGGCGACATCTAAAGCCCCGCCGGCACCCGGTCCCCCCGCGGCACCGGAAGCCTCAGCGGCATTCGAAGCAGCAACATTACCCGAAGGCCCTCCGGCACCGGGCCATTCTGCAGCAACAAACGTAGCAGCATCCCCTGGGGCACCCCTGGCACCAAGCCTTACCGCAGCAATGGCGGCAGCGTCACCCAGTACGCCTCCGCCATCTGGCCCTGCTGCATCCCCGGTTGTGATGACAGTTGCGGGAGCACCGCCACCGTCCGGCCCATCTGCACCAACCGCGCACTCCTCCTCTCCACCGGCCTCACGTGGAACCCTACACACCTTGCTCAGTGCCGGCACAATCATGGAGGGCACACAGATACGTCTGGAGGAAAGCTCTGGGGACAGTGGAGATCATCCCAAAACTGATTACCTGCTGGATGTAGTAAGCAGCGTGATCATCCACCTACTCGACGAGCTCCCGGAGGCAGTCCGCGCAAGCTTGGGGGACTCCTTCAACCCCGCCTGGCAAGTGGCACTGAAGGGAGCGGCGAAGACCGCCCTCGCCTTGGGGCCGCGAGCAATACAGGTATAGTTACAAGAGACAGCGGGGGCCGAGCGTCTCCTTTTGGTGCTCCGCGACCTCCTCAACCTTCGTCCAGCGCAGGCCATGGTGGGTGTGGCATTGCTCCTGGACACGGTACAACCTGACCATAATGTGGATGCTGCCCGCGAATGGTGGCTCCTGGTTCGCCGTGACCAGACCGCGGATCCCACACGCCACTATGTACATCTACTCCAGGAGCGCGCCCGGGCACTCACAGTATACCACGCCGCCCGCATGCCGGCAGGAACAATGGAAGTACTGGACCGCAAGGCGACAGCGGAACTCTGGAGGTGGGGCTACCTATTCGGGCTCACCTCCCGCAGGTGGGGGCTGCAGTACACCGCGGCAAAACTGGCAGCCATCTCCGCGGCAAACAGCAGCATGAGCATTGGTTCACCGCTATTGCCAAGGCCTGGCAGCTGACTCAAGACAACGCCACGCGCCAATGGACCGCGACCGAGGTGGCGGAGGGGTTATGGAAAGCCCTTCAGGGAGCCCGCACAGCACTGACAGAAGAGGCAATACGTCACTCGGCCGGTGAGGCAGTCAATGTGTGTCGCAAGGAAAAGAACCGCACCCACAGTGAAACTGAAGAGGCGCAATAGTATCTCCGCGACTCCTTCGAGCTCACAAGCATGAGGGAGCGGCTGCGGGCACTCTGGCATGAGATGACAGAAGAACGGAGGAGGAAGGAAGAAGCTGCAGCAGAGTAGAAGGCGGCGCAAGAGGTAGAAGCTGTGGTGGAAGCCGTAGTTGCAGCCGCGGAACGCGAAGCCGGGGTGGAAGACCCAACAGGACAAGAGGCAAAAACCGCTCCGGGGGCAGAGGCGGCAGATGCAAGGGAGGCGGCGACCGTGGCAAAACAAGTAGCAGGGGCACATGCAACAGAGCAGCAGGAAGAGGCACAAGGGGAAAGCGGGGGTCAAGCCCAGGACGTATCCGCCAAGGCGGCAGCGGCCAGAAGAGGAGCGCGGAAGAACACCCCACAACAGACTCTGTCCCCGGCTCTGCTCGACAGAAGAGCCAAGCTCCAGCGTGCAGCCAGGAGAGCTACAGCAGTTGCGGGTCCAAATAAGACTGGACAGCCCTGGACACTGCTGCAAATTTCCAATAAGACTTGAGTCTACTTGTGCTGATGACGGTTCAGTAGTGAGAAGCGCATGTTGGGGAGCTGGGAAGCGCGGTCGTCGCGGTTTGTCGCAATATCTGTTCAAGTGTCCAAACTGCTGGCAATTCCAGCATTTTACATATTCAAAGCCTTTGCTGCCTGGTGCACCAGGTGGGATAATGCCGCTTTGAGAGTGAAGCCGCTGAGGAGGTTGTGAAGAAAAATGGGAATTTGCAATTCCTCCTTGTCCATGGCCTTGAAACCTGGGCCGATGGTTATGNGTTTTGATGTCCCATCCTGGCTGCCAGAGCTGCTTCAATGCCATCTGGAGTTTTGAGATATTTTTCTTCTGCGCGCAATAGGGTCTCACAAGCACGTTCAAGGGTTAGTTCGTATGCTCCAACTGGTGCTGGTGCTTGTGCTGGTACTGTTGGAGCTCCTTGATTTGCATTAGCTCCTGCTTGTCCTCCTGGGGCTGGTAGGAGTCTGGCTGCTTCAAGAGTTTGTAGCCTTGAATCAAAGGTTGCCCCTTGTTCTTGAAATGCCAGGAGTTGTTCAAATGTTGTGTCAAATCTGGTGGGTAGACTGGCAAACAACCGTAGTACGACCACCTTTTCAGATAGCGCCTGTCCCATGGACTTGATTCTTTCAACAAGCTGCTTCAAATGTGTCACGTGGTCCTCCAGTCTGGTGGTGTCACTCATCTTCAACTCACAGAACTGAATGAACAGGTTATGAAGTTTGGAGTCGCTGACTTTGTGATAACGTTGTCTTAAGGAAATCCATGCGATCCTTGGATTCAAAGTATCGTTGTTGTCTTTGATCAAAAATGTCAGTCTGTCTGAAAGTTGCATGGCCAGAATAGGAATGGCCTGATCGCAGCGTCTCTTCCATTGTCATTTCTCTTCAGCAGTTGCGTTTGCAGCGAGAGTTTCTTGAGGGGGATCTGAATCAACTCCCCATAATCCTTTGGCTAGAAACACCATCTTCATGTTGAATACGAATTCGTTGTAGTCTGCTCCGTCAAATGGCTATATCTTGAAGTGATCACCCATGACGCCTCCACTGATGTTCGCCATGGCTTCTGTTGTTGTCGTTAGATGGTAGGGAACAGCGCAACCAGTCTGCAAAGTGTTTTGCGCCACACCTGCTCTGATACCACTTGTTGTAAGCTATGATCGTTGAATGTCACAAAACAGATGCGAGACAGTGCAGAACCCATTGCAGAATCACTGAAGATCAACACAGGCTCACTCAGCCAGATCTACACACTGCAATTAGAGAGGAAGGAAGTCTCTTTCATAAACTCCAAGTACTGGGTGCAAAGCACCTACAATCTAGGTAGACTAGAATAGAATAAAAGAGGAGAATGAGCCAGGCTAAATACCTCGCTCATCTTTGCTGCTGCTTGTCCCGCTGTGGTGAACAGTGGTGCCGTCCGCAGCTGCCGTCTTCAAAACTACCGGCTTCGCTCGGCTGTTGTTTGGGTATTGTTTGGATGTTTTCGCTTTCGGTAGATGACCACTGCTTGAACGTGGTCTTGACTCTCAAATGTTATCCCTGGTACCTCTGTCTATATATTCATTAGTCGTCGGCCGTAGATCGTCCATCGGACGGTGGCCGTATCATCAACCGCTCAATACATATCGATCGGTTATGCTCCCCCCCTGATGTCCGGACCCTGCCGTTACTCTTCTTTCTGCGGACGGACAGTCTGGTCACTTGTGGCTCAACTTCTGCCGAGTGTGCCACGTCGGCCTCCTGCTTAGGTACCACCCAAGCTTCCGCAACACAGAACCACTTGAAGTAAGTACGCAATAATCCACTGGATATATGTCACGCGTCATCACTACACTTATCAAAATACAGGTACATCAGTGGGCAGGGGAGGCACGGCAATGTCTGTAAGTGCGTGTAAGTGCGTGTTTGTAAGTGCGTATAAGTGCGTGTAAGTGCGTGTAAGTGCGTGTAAGTATGTGTAAGTGCGTGTATGTACGTATAAGAGCGTGTAAGTACGTGTAAGTGTGTATAAGTACTTGTAAGTATGTGTAATTGCGTGTAAGTGCCTGTAAGTTCCGGTAAGTGCGTGTAAGTGTGTGTAAGTGCGTGTAAGTGCGTGTACGTGTATGTAAGTGCGTGTAAGTGTGTGTAAGTACGTGTAAGTGCGTGTAAATGCGTGTAAGTGTGTGTACGTGCGTGTAAGTGCATGCAAGTGCGTATAAGTGTGTATAAGTGTACGTAAGTTCGTGTAGGTGCATGTAAGTACGTGTAAGTGTGTATAAGTATGTGTAAGTGCGTGTAAGTGCGTGTAAGTACGTGTATATGGATGTAAGTTCGTGTAAGAGCGTGTAAGTACGTGTAAGTACATGTAAGTGTGTGTAAATGCGTGTAAGTTTGTGTAAGTGTGTGTAAGTGTGTGTAAGCGCATGTGAGTTCATGTAAGTGCGTGTAAGTGTGTGTAAGTGTGTGTAAGTATGTGTAAGTGCGTGTAAGTGCGTGTAAGTGCGTCTAAGTGCGTCTAAGAGCGTGTAAGTACATGTAAGTGTGTGTAAGTACTCGTAAGTACGTGTAAGTGTGTGTAAGTGCGTGTAAGTTTGTGTAAGTGCATGTAAGTGTGTGTAAGTGCGTGTAAGTGCGTGTAAGTGCGTGTAAGTGCGTGTAAGTGCGTGTATATGGATGTAAGTTTG
>SZWC01004848.1:73736-87314 GCA_023375785.1 Penium margaritaceum | reverse complement strand
GTGTAAGTGCGTGTATGTGCGTGTACGTGCGTGTAAGTGTGTATAAGTGCGTGTACGTGCGTATAAGTGCGTCTAAGTGTGTGTAAGTTTGTGCAAGTGTGTGTAAGTGCGTGTAAGTTCGTGTAAGTGTGTACAAGTACGTGTAAGTACGTGTAAGTGCGTGTAAGTGCGTGTAGGTGCGTGTAAGTGCGTGTAAGTGCAGTTTAAGTTTGTGTAAGTGCTTGTAAGTACGTGTAAGTTTGTGTAAGTGCGTGTAAGTGCGTGTAGGTGCGTGTAAGTGCGTGTAAGTGCAGTTTAAGTTTGTGTAAGTGCTTGTAAGTACGTGTAAGTTTGTGTAAGTGCGTGTAAGTGCGTGTAAGTGCATGTAAGTACGTATAAGTATGTGTAAGTACGTGTAAGTGCAAGTAAGTGCGTGTAAAAATGTGTAAGTGCATGTAAGCACGAGTACGTTTTTGTAAGTACGTGTAAGTGCGTGTTAGTGGGTTTAAGTACGTGTAAGTGCAAGTAAGTACGTGTAAGTATGTATAAGTGCGTGTAAGTGCGTGTAAGTGCGTGTAATTATGTGTAAACACATGTAAGTGCATGTAAGTGTGTGTAAGTACGTGTACGTTTGTGTAAGTGCGTGTAACTGTGTGTAAGTGCGTATAAGTGTGTCTAAGTGCGTGTAAGTGCGGTTTAAGTTCGTGTAAGTGCGTATAAGAAAATGTAAGTGCGTGTAAGTGTGTGTAAGTGCTTATAAGTGCGTGTAAGTAGGAATCAGTGTGTATAAGTACGTGTAAGTGCGTGTAAGTGCATGTAGGTACGTGTAATTTTGTGTAAGTGTGTGTAAGTGCGTGTTAGTACGTGTAAGTGCATGTACGTACGTGTGAGTGCGTGTAAGTACGTGTAAGTGTGTGTAAGTACGTGTAAGTACGTATAAGTGTGTCTAAGTGCGTGTAAGTTTGTGCAAGTGCGTGTAAGTGCCTGTAAGTTCGTGTAAGTGTGTGTAAGTGTGTGTAAGTGCGTGTAAGTATGTGTTAGTGCATGTAAGTGCGTGTAAGTACGTATAAGTTCGTGTAAGTGTATGTTAGTGCGTGTATGTTTGTGTAAGTACGTGTAAGTACGTGTAAGTGCGTGTAAGTGCGTGTAAGTTTGCGTAAGTGCGTGTAAGTGCGTGTAAGTGTGTGAAAGTGTGTGTAAATGCGTGTAAGTGTGTGTAAATGCGTGTAAGTACGTATAAGTGCGTGTAAGTGTATGTAAGTGCTCGTAAGTGCGTGTAAGTTAGTGTGAGTGCGTGTAAGTGCGTGTAAGTTTGTGTAAGTGCGTGTAAGTGCGTGTAAGTGCGTACAAGTACGTGTAAGTGCATGTAAGTGCGTGTAAGTGCGTGTAAGTTTGTGTCAGTGCGTGTAAGTGCGTGTAAGTGCGTACAAGTACGTGTAAGTGCATGTAAGTACGTGTAAGTGCGTGTAAGTGCGTGTAAATGCGTGGAAGTGTGTGTAAGTGCGTGTAAGTGCATGTAGGTATGTGTAAGTGCGTGTAAGTGCACGTACGTTTGTGTAGGTACGTATCAGTACGTGTAAGTGCGTGTAAGTATGTATAAGTGCGTGTAAGTGCGTGTAAGTGGACATAAGTTCATGTAAGGGCGTGTAAGTGCGTGTAAGTGCGTGTAAGTGCGTGTAAGTACTTATAAATGTGTGTAAGATTGTGTAAGTGCGTGTAAGTGTGTGTAAGTTCTTGTAAGTGTGTGTAAGTGCGTATAAGTACATGTAAGTGCGTGTAAGTACATGTAAGTGCGTGTAAGTATATAAGTGCGTGTAAGTGCGTGTTTGTGCGTGTAAGTACGTGTAAGTGTGGGTAAGTGCCTATACGTTTGTGTAAGTACGTATAAGCATGTGTAAGTGCGAGTTCGTATGTGTAAGTGCGTGTAAGTGTGTGTATGTGTGCGTAAGTGCGTGTAAGTGTGTGTATGTACGTGTAAGTACGTGTAAGTGTGTGTAAGTATGTGCTAGTGCGTGTAAGTGCATGTAAGTGCGTGTAAGTTAGTGTGAGTGCGTGTAAGTGAGTGTAAGTATGTGTAAGTGCGTATAAGTGTGTGTCAGTGCGTGATAGTACGTGTAAGTGTGTGTAAGTACGTGTATTTACGTTAGGTGCATGTAAGTACGTGTAAGTATGTGTAAGTGCGTGTAAGTGCGTGTACGTTCGTGTAAGTGTGTGTAAGTGCGTGTAAGTACGTGTACATTTGTATAAGTGTGTGTAAGTGTGTGTAAGTGTGTTTATGTATGTGTTAGTACGTATAAGTACGTGTAAGTCCGTGTAAGTGCGTGTAAGTATGTGCTAGTGCGTGTAAGTGCATGTAAGTACGTGTAAGTGCGTATAAGTGCGTGTAAGTGTGTGTAAGTGCTCGTAAGCGTGTATAAGTGCATGTAAGTGTGTGTAAGTGTGTTTAAGTATGTGTTAGTACGTATAAGTACGTGTAAGTCCGTGTAAGTGCGTGTAAGTATGTGCTAGTGCGTGTAAGTGCATGTAAGTACGTGTAAGTATGTGTAAGTGCGTGTAAGTGCGTGTACGTTCGTGTAAGTGTGTGTAAGTGCGTGTAAGTACGTGTACATTTGTATAAGTGTGTGTAAGTGTGTGTAAGTGTGTTTATGTATGTGTTAGTACGTATAAGTACGTGTAAGTCCGTGTAAGTGCGTGTAAGTATGTGTAAGTACATGTAAGTTTGTTAACGTGCGTCTAAGTTCGTGTAAGTGTGTGTAAGTGCGTGTAAGTACGTATAAGTATGTGTCAGTGCGTGCAAGAGTGTGTAAGTGTGTGCAAGTGCGTGTAATTACAAGTAAGTTTGTGTAAGTACGTATAAGTGAGAGTACATGTGTGTAAGTGCGTGAAAGTGAGTATAAGTGCGTGGAAGTGCGTGTAAGTGCGTAAAAGTGCGTGTAAGTATGTGTAAGTTCGTGTAAGTGCGTGTAAGTATGTGTAAGTGCGTCTAAGTGTGTGTAAGTGTGTGTAAGTGAGTATAACTGCAGTTTAAGTTCGTGTAAGCGCGTGTAAGTGCGTATACGTACGTGTAAGTGCGTGTAAGTGTGTGCAAGTGCATGCAAGTGTGTGTAAGTACGTGTAGGTGTGTGTAACTTTGTGTAAGTGCGTGTAAGTACGTGTAAGAACATGTAAGTGCGTGTAGGTGTGTGTAAGTGTGTGCAAGTGCATGCAAGTATATACAATTGCGTGTAAGTACGTGTAAGTGCGTGTAAGTGTGTGTAAGTGCGTGTAAGTGTGTGTAAGTACTCGTAAGCGTGTATAAGTGCATGTAAGTGTGTGTAAGTGTGTGTAATTTCGTGTAAGTATGTGTGAGTGCGTGTAAGTGCGTGTATGTACATGTAAGTGCATGTAAGTGCGTGTAATTACGTGTAAGTATGTCTAAGTGTGTGTAGATGAGTGTATGTGCGTGTAAGTGCATTTAAGTGCACGTAGGTGCGTGTAAGTGCATGTAAGTTTGTGTAGGTGGGTGTAAGTACGTGTAAGTGCGTGTAAGTATGTGTAAGTGCGTGTAAGTGCGTGTAAGTGTGTGTCAGTGCATGTAAGTACGTGTAAGTTGATGAAAGTTTGTTTAAGAGTGTGTAAATGTTTATAAGTGCGTGTATGTGAGTGTAAGTGCATATAAATGCGTGTAAGTTTGTGTAAGTGCGTGTAAGTGCGTGCAAGTGTGTGCAAGTGCGTGCAAGTGCATGTAAGTGTGTGTAAGTACGTGTAAGTACGTGTAAGTGCGTATAAGTGCGTGTAAGTGTGTGTAAGTGTGTGTAAGTGCGTGTAAGTGCGTGTAAGTTTGTGTAAGTGCGTGTAAGTGTATGAAAGTGCGTGTAAGTGCGTGTACGTGCGTGTAAGTGTATGTAAGTGCGTGTAGGTGCTTGTCAGTATGTGTAAGTGCGTGTAAGTGTGTGTACGTTTGTGTAAGTACGTGTTGGTGCGTGTAAGTACGTGTAAGTATGTGTAAGTGTGTATAATTGCGTGTCAGTGCGTGTAAGTGCGCGTAAGTGCGTGTATGTACATATAAGTGCGTGTAAGTGCGTGTAAGTACGTGTAAGTACATTTAAGTGCGTGTCAGTGCGTGTAAGTGTATGTAAGTACGTGTAAGTGCGTATAAGTGTATGTAAGTGCGTGTAATTTCGTGTAAGTGTGTGTAAGTGGGTGTAAGGATGTGTAAGTATGTGTAAGTGCGTGTAAGTGCATGTGAGTACGTGTACGTGTGTGTAAGTGCGCGTAAGTGTGTATAAGTGCATATAAATACGTGTAAGTGCGTGTAAGTGTGTATAAGTATGTGTATGTGCATGTAAGTATGTGTAAGTGCATATAAGTACATGTAAGTGCATGTAAGTGTGTGTAAGTGTGTGTATGTGCGTGTAAGTGCGTGTAAATTTGTGTAACTTTGTGTAAGTACGTGTAGGTGCGTGTAAGTACGTCTAAGTGTGTGTAAGTGCATGTAAGTGCGTGTAAGTACGTGTAGGTGCATGTAAGTACGTGTAAGTGCGCATAAGTGCATGTAAGTATGGTTTATGTGGGTGTAATTTTGTGTAAGTTCGTGTAAATGCATGTAAGTGTGTGTAAGTGCGTGTAAGTGCGTGTAAGTGCGTGTAGGTGTGTGTAAGTGCGTGTAAGTGCGTGTAAGTGTTTGTAAGTATGTGTAAGTACGTGTAGGTGCGTGCAAGTGCGTATAAGTGTGTATAAGTGCGTGAAATTGCGTGTAAGTGCGTCTAAGTACGTGTACGTGTGTAGAAGTGTATGTAAGTATATGTAAGTGCGTGTAAGTGCGTGTAAGTACGTGTAAGTGCGAATAAGTACGGTTGAAGTACGTGTAAGTTTGTATAAGTTCGTTTAAGTGGGTGTAAGTGTGTATGAGAGCGTGTAAGTATGTGTAAGTGCGTGTAAGTGCGTGTAGGTATGTGTAAGTGCGTATAGGTGCGTGTTAGTGCGTGTAAGTGTGTGTAAGTGCCTGTAAGTGTGTGCAAGTGCGTGTAAGTACGTGTAAGTACGTGTAAATGTGTGTAAGTCTGTGTAAGTGCGTATAAGTGCGTATAAGTGCGTGTAAGTGCGTGTAAATTCATGTAAGTTTGTGTAAGTATGTGTAAGTGTGTGTACGTGCATGGAAGTGCATGGAAGTGCATACAAGTGTGTGTAAGTACGTGTAAGTGTGTGTAGGTGCGTGTAAGTATGTGTCAGTGCGTGTAAGTACGTGTAAGTGTATGTAAGTGCTTGTAAGTATGTGTAAGTGCGTGTAAGTATGTGTAAGTGCGTATACATACGTGAAAGTACATGTAAGTGTATGTAAGTTCATACAAGTACGTGTAAGTTTGTGTAAGTGCGTTGAAGTGCGTGTAAGTACGTGTAAGTACGTATAAGTGTGTGTAAGTGAATGTAAGTACAAGTAAGTGTGTATAAGTACGTGAAAGTGCGTGTAAGTGCATGTAAGTGTGTGTACGTGCGTGTAAATGCGTGTAAGTATGTGTAAGTGCATGTAAGTACGTGTAAGTACGTGTTAGTGTGTGTAAGTACGTATAAGTGTATGTAAGTGCATGTAAGTGCACATAAGTGTGTGTAATTGCATGTAAGTGCGTATAAGTGTGTGTAAGTATGTCTAAGTGCGTGTAAGTGCGTGTAAGTGCGTGTAAGTATGTGTACGTTTATGTAAGTGCGTGTAAGTGGGTATAAGTGTGTCTAAGTGCGTATAAGTGTGGGTAAATGAGTGTAAGTGCAGTTTAAGTTTGTGTTAGTGTGTGTAAGTGTGTTTATGTGCGTGTACGTGCATGAAAGTGCGTATAAGTGCGTGTAAGTAGGTGTAAGTGCATGTAAGTGTGTGCAAGTGCGTGTAAGTGCATGTAGGTGCGTGTAAAAGTGTGTAAGTACGCGTAAGTTCGTGTAGGTGCGTATAAGTATGTGTAAGTGCGTGTAAGTATGTGTAAGTGTGTGTAAGTGCGTATAAGTCATGTAAGTAAGTGTAAGTGCATGGAAGTACGTGGAAGTACGTGTAAGTGCTTATAAGTACGTGTAAGTTTGTGTAAATGAGTGTCAGTTCGTGTAAGTGCATATCAGTGCGTGTAAGAGCGTGTAAATTCGTGTAAGTGCGTATAAGTGTGTGTAAGTGCGTGTACGTTTGTGTAAGTATGTGTAAGTTTGTATAAGTACGTGTAAGTATGTGTAAGTGCGAGTTCGTGTGTGTAAGTGTGTGTAAGTGCGTATAAGTGCATGTATGTATGTATAAGTATGTGTAAGTTCCTGTATGTGCGTGTAAGTGTGTGTAAGTGCGTGTAAGTGCGTGTAAGTGCATGTAAGTACGTGTAAGTGCGTTTAAGTGTGTGTAAGTGCGTGTAAGTGCGTGTAAGTGCATGTTAGTGCGTGTATGTGCATGTAAGTGCGTGTAAGTGCGTGTATGTGCGTGTAATTTCGTGTAAGTACGTATAAGTGCGTGTTGAGCATGTAAGTGTGTGTAAGTGCGTATACGAGCATGTACGTGCATGTAAGTGTGTGTAAGTGTGTGTACGTGCGTCTAAGTGCGTCAGAGTTTGTCTAAGGTGGCTCAGAGGCAGCCGCGGTGTGATCCCGCAATATTTCATCGAACGTGGCATTGCAGCTCCGAACAATTTGTTGAGTCGTTGGGTCTCAGAGACGGTATGACTTGCTGTTGTCGTCGTAGTCCACGAGGGTGCCTTTCTTGGTGTGTGAGCCCAGTTTGTTGCGGGCTGACGGTGTGACCCAGGCATAGGCCGTACTGCCAAAGACTTTGAGATGGCCAACCTTGGGCTTACGGCCTGTCCAAGCTTTGTATGGAGTGCTTGTGCCTTTGAGGCGTTTGCAGGGAAGTCTGTTGAGGAGATAGCCTGCAGTATTGACCGCTTCGGCCCAAAAACCAGAGGGCAATCCCGCAGCATGAAGCATAGAGCGAGCTTTCTCCAAAAGAGTATGATTCATACGTTCAGCTTGCCCATTTTGCTGAGGTGTATGAGGTACAGTTCGCTGATGATGGATGCTGTGACTGGCATAAAAATCTGCAAGGGCTTTATTCACAAACTCTCCTCCATTGTCGGATCGTACAGTCTTCACCCGTTTGTCAGTTGCATTCTCAACCAGTTTGATCCAGGTGATGATGTGATCAGCGGCTTCTGATTTATGTCGGATAAAGCAGAGCAACACATGATGAGTGAAATCATCTAGATGGACAAGAAAGTAGTGCTTCCCTCAGATAGACGCATCCTTGATACAGCATAGGTCCATGTGAACAAGGTGAATCTTGTCAAATGCGCTGACGTTGGAATGTGTGGGGAAGGGTTCCTGAGCTTGCTTGCCAGCGAGGCAGCCTTCACAGCAGAAGTTGGTGGGTTTGGTAAGATTTGCGGGGAAGGAATCCACCAATTGTGCACTGACATGGACAGAAGAGTTCCAAAACCAACATGCCCAAAACGTTGATGCCAGAGAATGGAGAGAGAATCGTGTTGGACAGGTGGAGCAGGTGTGGAGCCCACTGCTGCCAGGGCAACTTCTGTCGTTCCTTCATCAGCTTCGGTGTCCAGTGTTGGCAAAATGGTAAGGTTGCCTTCCCTCTTGGCCTCCGCCACGATTTTGCCACCCTTGGCATAGATTCTGTAGCTGTATTCTGCTTAAAAAATAGCTCGACAGCCTTTGTCGTTACGTCTGGTAACAGATAGAAGATTTGCTGCAAGTTCTGGTACAAATAGGACATCAGAACAAATACGGGAGGCCACTTTGCCTTCAAAGGAGATAGAGACTCATACTGTCCCAGCAACGATGGCAGGGATGATGCGGCCATCACCAAGTCGCACTGGCTTGGGTTTTTTGAACTCTTTAAAATCCACAAACCAAATGCGGTTGCAGGTCATGTGGCGGGTGCTGCCAGAATCAAGAATCCAGGCAAGAATGCCTGCGGCAAGGAGAAAGGCACTGTCAATGGAGCACAACGCCAGTTCTTCCATGATGAAGTCAGCAGTGTTGGATGGTGATTGCTGGTTTGAAGTTGATAGGGATGGAGCTGTTGGTGTGTCATCAACAGAGAGGATGAAGTTGATTGCCGTGTTGCTTGTCCCACTGGTTTGATGTCCAATAGCCTCCATTTGATGCATGCGTTGTGACCATCCTTGAAACATCTGCGTCATCATTTGCTGCAAATTTCCAAGAGGACTTGAGTCTGCTTGTGCTGATGACGGNTCAGTAGTGAGAAGCGTATGTTGGGGAGCTGGGAAGCGCGGTCGTCGCGGTTTGTCGCAATATCTGTTCAAGTGTCCAAACTGCTGGCAATTCCAGCATTTTACATATTCAAAGCCTTTGCTGCCTGGTGCACCAGGTGGGATAATGCCGCTTTGAGAGTGAAGCCGCTGAGGAGGTTGTGAAGAAAAATGGGAATTTGCAATTCCTCCTTGTCCATGGCCTTGAAACCTGGGCCGATGGTTATGATGGTTTGATGTCCCATCCTGGCTGCCAGAGCTGCTTCAATGCCATCTGGAGTTTTGAGATATTTTTCTTTTGCGCGCAGTAGGGTCTCACAAGCACGTTCAAGGATTAGTTCGTATGCTCCAACTGGTGCTGGTGCTTGTGATGGTACTGCTGGAGCTCCTTGATTTGCATTAGCTCCTGCTTGTCCTCCTGGCGCTGGTAGGAGTCTGGCTGCTTCAAGAGTTTGTAGCCTTGAATCAAAGGTTGCCCCTTGTTCTTGAAATGCCAGGAGTTGTTCAAATGTTGTGTCAAATCTGGTGGGTAGACTGGCAAACAACCGTAGTACGACCACCTTTTCAGATAGCGCCTGTCGTATGGACTTGATTCTTTCAACAAGCTGCTTCAAATGTGTCACGTGGTCCTCCAGTCTGGTGGTGTCACTCATCTTCAGCTCACAGAACTGAATGAACAGGTTATGAAGTTTGGAGTCGCTGACTTTGTGATGACGTTGTCTTAAGGAAATCCATGCGATCCTTGGATTCAAAGTGTCGTTGTTGTCTTGGATCAAAAATGTCAGTCTGTCTGAAAGTTGCATGGCCAGAATAGCGAAGGCCTGATCGCAGCGTCTCTTCCATTGTAATTTCTCTTCAGCAGTTGCGTTTGCATCAAGAGTTTCTTCAGGGGGATCTGAATCAACTCCCCATAATCCTTTGGCTAGAAACACCATCTTCATGTTGAATGCGAATTCGTTGTAGTCTGCTCCGTCAAATGGCTGTATGTTGAAGTGATCACCCATGACGCCTCCACTGAAGCTCGCCATGGCTTCTGTTGTTGTCGTTAGATGGTAGGGAACAGCGCAATCAGTCTGCAAATTGTTTTGCGACACACCTGCTCTGATACCACTTGTTGTAAGCTATGATCGTTGAATGTCACAAAACAGATGCAAGACAGTGCAGAACCAAGTGCAGAATCAGTTAAGATCAACACAGGCTCACTCAGCCAGATCTACACACTGCAATGAGAGAGAGGAAGGAAGTCTCTTTCATAAACTCCAAGTACTGGGTACAAAGCACCTTCAATCTAGGTAGACTAGAATAGAAAAAAAAGAGGAGAATGAGCCAGGCTAAATACCTCGCTTGTCTTTGGTGCTGCTCGTTTCGCTCTGCTGAACAGTGGTGCCGTCCGCAGCTGCCGTCTTCAAAACTGCCGGCTTCGCTCGGCTGTTGTTTGGGTATTGTTTGGATGTTTTCGCTTCCGGTAGATGACCACCGCTTGAACGTCGTCTTGACTCTCAAATAGTATCCCTGGTACCTCTGTGTATATATTCATTAGTTGTCGGCCGTAGATCCACCATCAGACGGTGGCCGTATCATCAACCGCTTGATAGATATCGATCGGTTATGCTCCCCACCCCCCTGATGTCCGAACCCTGCCATTACTCTTCTTTATGCGGACGGACAGTCCGGTCACTTGTGGCTCAACTTCTGCCAAGTGTGCCACGTCGGCCTCCTGCTTAGGTACCACCCAAGCTTCCGCAACACCGAACTACTTGAAGTAAGTACGCAATAATCCACTGGATATATGTCACGCGTCATCACTACACTTATCAAAATACAGGTACATCAGTGGGCAGGGGAGGCACGGCAATGTCCTCTCTTCTGACCCCGGGAACGGGTAGTTGGTAGGGTAGAGTAGGTCACAGAGGGGCAGGGGAGAGGTGTCAGTACCTCTCCCCTGCCTCTCTGTGGTTTTTGCCTTTTTTGTGAAACTCATTTCCAACACGTGTAAGTGTGTGTGCGTGCGTGTAAGTGCGTGTAAGTGTGTGTAAGTGCGTGTAAGTGCGGTTTAAGTTCGTGTAAGTGCGTGTAAGTGCGTGAAAGTGCGTGTCAGTGCGTGTAAGTACGGTTTAAGTGCGTTTAATCTCGTGTAAGTTCGTGTAAGTGTGTGTAAGTGCCTGTAAGTATGTGTAAGTGTGTGTAAGTGCGTGTAAGTGCATGTAAGTGCGTGTAAGTGAGTATAAGTGCGTGTAAGTGCGTGTAAGTACGTGTTAGTGCATGTAAGTGCGTGTAAGTGCATGTAAGTGCGTGTTAATGCATGTAAGTGCGTGTAGGTGCGTGTAATTTTGTGTAAGTGCGTATAAGTGCCAGTTAGTATGTATAAGTGCGTGTAAGTGTGTTTAAGTGCGTGTACGTGCGTGTAGGTGTGTGTAAGTGCATGTACGTACGTATAAGTGCGTCTAAGTGTGTGTATGTTTTTGCAGGTGCGTGTAAGTGCGTGTAAGTGCGTGTCAGTGTGTATAAGTGTGTGTTAGTGCGTGTAAGTGCGTGTACGTACGTGTAAGTATGTGTAAGTACGTGTAAGTACATGTAAGTGCGTGTAAGTGCGTACAAGTTTCTGTAAGCGCGTGTAAGTGCGTGAAAGTGCGTGCAAGTATGTGTAAGTACATGTAAGTACGTGTACGTACGTGTAAGTGCGTATAAATGCGTGGAAGTGTGTGTAAGTGCGTGTAAGTGCATGTAGGTATGTGTAAGTGCGTGTAAGTGCATGAAAGTTTTTGTAGGTGCGTATCAGTACGTGTAAGTGCGTGTAAGTATGTATAAGTGCGTGTAAGTGCGTGTAAGTACGTGTAAGTGGATATAAGTTTGTGTAAGAGCGTGTAAGTGCGTGTAAGTGCGTGTAAGTGCGTGTAAGTGCTTGTAAATGTGTGGAAGATTGTGTAAGTGCGTGTAAGTGTGTGTAAGTGCTTGTAAGTGTGTGTAAGTGCGTATAAGTACCTGTAAGTGCGTGTAAGTACATGTAAGTGCGTGCAAGTGTATAAGTGTGTGCAAGTGCGTGTTTGTGCGTGTAAGTGCGTGTAAGTGTGGATAAGTTCCTGTAAGTTTGTGTAAGTACGTGTAAGCATGTGTAAGTGCGAGTTCGTATGTGTAAGTGCGTGTAAGTGTGTGTAAGTGCGCATAAGTGCGTGTAAGTGCGTGTAAGGGTGTGTAAGTGTGTGTAATTGCATGTAAGTGCATGTAAGTACGTGTATGTGCATGATAGTGTAGGTAAGTGCGTGTAAGTGCGTGTAGGTGCATGTAAATGCGTGCAAGTCTGTGTTTGTGTATGTGCGTGAAAGTGTGTGTAAGTGTATGTAAGTATGTGTAAGTACGTACAAGTGCGTGTCAATGCGTGTAAGTGCGTGTAAGTGCGTATATATATGTATAAGTGCGTATAAATACGTATAAGTGCGTGTAAGTGTGTGTAAGTGCGTGTAAGTGCGTGTAAGTCCGTATAACTGCATGTACTTGCGTGTAAGTGTGTGTAAGTGTGTGTAAGTGCGTGTACGTTCGTGTAGGTGCGTGTAAGTGCGTGTAAGTATGTGTAAGTGTGTAAGTGCGTGTAAGTGCGTGTTAGTGCGTGTAAGTATGTAAAAGTGCGTGTAAGTTTGTACAAGTGCATGTAAGTTTGTGTAAGTGCGTGTAGGCATGTATAAGTACGACTTCGTGTGTGTAAGTGCGTGTAAGTGTCTGTAAGTGCGTGTAAGTACGTGTAAGTGCGTATAAGTTCATGTAAGTACGTGTAAGTACGTATAAGTACGTATAAGTGCGTGTAAGTGCGTGTAAGTACGTGTAAGTGTGTGTAAGTGTGTGTAAGTATGTGCTAGTGCGTGTAAGTGCGTGTTAGTGCGTGTAAGTGCGTGTAAGTATGTGTAAGTGCGTATAAGTGTGTGTCAGTGCGTGTAAGTACGTGTAAGTGTGTGTAAGTGCGTGTAAGTGCGTGTAAGTATGTGTAAGTGTGTGTAAGTGTGTGTAAGTATGTGCTAGTGCGTGTAAGTGCGTGTTAGTGCGTGTAAGTGCGTGTAAGTATGTGTAAGTGCGTATAAGTGTGTGTCAGTGCGTGTAAGTACGTGTAAGTGTGTGTAAGTGCGTGTAAGTGTGTGTAAGTACGTGTAAGTACGTGTAAGTGCGTGTAAGTGTGTGAAAGTGCGTGTAAGTGCGTGTAAGTGTGCGTAAGTGCGTATAAGTACGTGTAGATTTGTATAAGTCTCTGTAAGTGTGTGTAAGTGTGTTTAAGTATGTGTAAGTGCGCATGAGTACGTGTAAGTGCGTGTAAGTGCGTGTAAGTGTGTGTAAGAATATGTAAGTTTGTATAAGTGTGTGTAAGTTTGTGTACGTGTGTGTAAGTGCATGTAAGTGCGTATAAGTGTGTGTCAGCACGTGCAAGAGCATGTAAGTGTGTGTAAGTACGTGTAAGTGTGAGTAAAAGCGTGTAAGTACGTGAAAGTGAGTATAAGTGTGTGGAAGTGCGTGTAAGTGCGTAAATGTGCTTGTAAGTATGTGTAAGTTCGTGTAAGTGCGTGTAAGTACGTGTAAGTGCGTCTAAGTGTGTGTGTGTGTAAGTGAGTATAAGTACGTGTAAGTGTGTGTAAGTGCGTGTAAATGTGTGTAAGTGTGTGTAAGTGCGTGTAGGTGCGAGTAACTTTGTGTAAGTGCGTGTAAGTATGTGTAAGTACGTATAAGTACGTGTAAGTGCGTGTGAGTGTGTGCAAGTGCGTGCAAGTGTGTACAATTGCATGTAAGTACGTGTAAGTGCGTGTAAGTGTGTGTAAGTGCGTGTAAGTGTGTGTAAGTACTCGCAAGCGCGTGTAAGTGCATGTAAGTGTGTGTGAATGCATGTAAGTTTGTGTAAGTATGTGTGAGTGTGTGTAAGTGCGTGTATGTGCATGCAAGTGCATGTAAGTGCGTATAAGTGCGTGTAAGTACGTCTACGTGTGTCTGTAAATGAGTGTATGTGCGTGTAAGTGCATTTAAGTGCATGTAGGTACGTGTAAGTACGTGTAAGTTTGTGTAGGTGGGTGTAAGTACGTGTAAGTGTGTGTAAGTATGTGTAAGTGCGTGTAAGTACGTGTAAGTTTGTGTAGGTGGGTGTAAGTACGTGTAAGTGTGTGTAAGTATGTGTAAGTGCGTGTAAGTGCGTGTAAGTGCATGTCAGTGTGTGTAAGTACTTGTAAGTTGATGAAAGTTTGTTTAAGAGCGTGTAAGTGCTTATAAGTGCGTGTACGTGAGTGTACGTATGTGTAAATGCGTGTAAGTTCGTACAAGTGCATGTAACTGCGTGCAAGTGTGTGTAAGTACGTGCAAGTCCATGTAAGTGTGTGTAAGTGCGTATAAGTGCGTGTAAGTGCGT
>SZWC01004848.1:30030-59801 GCA_023375785.1 Penium margaritaceum | reverse complement strand
ACTTGTAAGTGCGTGTACGTGTGTAAGTGTGTATAAGTACGGTTTAAGTGCGTGTAAGTTTGTGTAAGTTCGTGTAAGTGCGTGTAAGTGCGTGTAAGTGCGTGTAAGTATGTGTAAGTGCGTGTAAGTGCGTGTAGGTGCGTGTAAGTGCGTATAGGTGCATGTAAGTGTGTGCAAGTGCATATAAGTGCATGTAAGTGTGTGTAAGTACGTGTAAGTACGTGCAAGTGCGTGTGAGTACGTGTAAGTGCATATAAGTACGTATAAGTGCGTGTAAGTGCGTGTAAGTCCGTATAAGTGCGTGTAAGTACATGTAGGTGCGTGTAAGTATGTTTAAGTGTGTGTAAGTACGTGCAAGTGCATATAAGTGCGTGTAAGTGCGCGTAAGTACGTGTAAGTGTGTGTAAGTACGTGTAAGTGTGTGTAAGTGCTTGTAAGTATGTGTACGTACGTGTAAGTACGTGTACGTGCATGTAAGTGCATGCAAGTACATGTAAGTTCATATATGTGCGTGTAAGTTTGTGTAAGTGCGTTTAAGTATGTGGAAGTGTGTGTAAGTGTGTGTAAGTGTGTGTAAGTGCGTGTAGGTACAAGTAAGTGCATGTATGTACGTGTAAGTGCGTATAAGTACGTGTAAGTGCGTGTAAGTACGGTTTAAGCGGGTCTAATTTCGTGTAAGCCCGTGTGAATGCGTGTAAGTACATGTAAGTGTGTGTAAGTATGTGTAAGTACGTGTAAGTGCATGTAAGTGTGTGTAAGTGCGTGTAAGTACGTGTAAGTGTTGTAAGTACGTGTACGTGCATGTAAGTGCGTGTAAGTGCGTGTAAGTTTGTGTAAGTGTGTGTAAGTGTGTATAAGTGCATGTAAGTGTATGTAAGTGTGTGTAAATGAGTATAAGTGCAGTTTAAGTGCGTGTAAGTGTGTGTAAGTACGTGTAAGTGCGTGTAAGTATGTGTAAGTGTATATAAGTGCGTGTAAGTCAGTTTAAGTGGGTGTAATTTTGTGTAAGTTTGTGTAAATGCATATAAGTACATGTAAGTACGTGTAGGTGTGTGTAAGTGTGTGTAAGTGCGTGTAAGTGCATGTAAGTACATGCAAGAACGCGTAAGTGCATGTAGGTGCGTGTAAACGCATGTAAGAACGCATAAGTTAGTGTAGGTGCGTGAAAGTACGTATAAGTGTGTATAAGTATGTGTAAGTGCGTGTAAGTGCGTGTAAGTAAGTGTAAATGCGTGTAAGTACGTGGAGGTGCGTGTAAGTGCTTATAAGTACGTGTAAGTTTGTGTACGTGAATGTCAGTTCGTGTAAGTGCGTACAAGTATGTGTAATTGCGTGTAAGTTTGTGTAAGTACGTGTAAGTTTGAGTAAGTGCGTGTAAGCATGTGTAAGTGCAAGTACGTGTGTCTAAGTGTGTAGAAGTGCGTGTAAATGCGTATATGTATGTATAAGTGCATGTAAGTGCATGTAAGTATGTGTAAGTGTGTGTAAGTACGTGTAAGTGCGTGTAAGTGCATGTAAATGCATGAATGTATGTGTAAGTACGTGTAAGTATGTGTAAGTGTGTGTAAGTGTGTGTAAGTACGTATAAGTGCGTGTAAGTACGTACAAGTACGTGTAAGTTCATATAAGTGCGTGAAAGTGCGTTTAAGTGTGTCTATGTGCGTGTAAGTGTGTGTAAGTGTGTGTAAGTATGTGTAAGTGCGTGTAAGTGCGTGTAAGTACGTGTAAATGCGTGTAGGTATGTGTAAGTACGTATAGGTGTGTGTAAGTATGTGTAAGTGCGTGTAAGTGCGTGTAAGTGTGTACAAGTGCATATGAGTGCGTGTAAGTGTGTGTAAGTCATGTAAGTACGTTTATATGCGTATAGGTACGTGTAAGTACGTGTAAGTATGTGTAAGTTTATTTAAGTTTGTGTAAGTGCATGTAAGAGCGTGTAAGTGCGTGTAAGTGTGTGTAAGTGTGTGTAAGTGCGTGTAAGTGCGTGTAGGTACGTGTAAGTACGTTTAAGTGCGTGTAAGTGCATATAAGTATGCGTAAATGCATGTAAGTGCGTGTAAGTACATGTAAGTGCGTCTAAGTGCGAGTAAGTGTGAGTAAGTGCTTGTAAGTATGTGTAAGTGCGTGTACGTATGTGTAAGTGTGTGTAAGTGCGTGTAAGTGCATGTAAGTGCATGTAAGTTCATGTAAGTGCGTGTAAGTTTGTGTAAGTATGTTTAAGTGCGTGTAAGTGCGTGTAAGTGTGTGTAAGTGTGTGTAAGTGCATGTAAGTGCAAGTAAGTGCGTGTAAGTACGTGTAAGTGTGTGTAAGTGTGTGTAAGTGCGTGTAAGTGCGTGTAAGTGCGGTTTAAGTTGGTCTAATTTCGTGTTAGTTCATGTAAATGCGTGTATGTGTGTGTAAGTTCGTGTAAGTACGTGTAAGTATGTGTAAGTGTGTGTAAGTGTGTGTAAGTGCGTGTAAGTGCTCATAAGCGTGTGTAAGTGCATGTAAGTACGTGTAAGTGTGTGTAAGTTTGGGTAAGTGCGTGTAAGTGCGGGTAAGTGTGTGTAAGTGCGTGTAAGTGCATGTAAGTACGTGTAAGTGCGTGTAAGTGTGTATAAGTGCGTGTAAGTGTGTGTAAGTACGTGTAAGTGTAAATAAGTGTGTGTTAGTACGTGTAAGTACGTGTAAGTGCGTGTAAGTGCGTGTAAGTATGTGTAAGTGCGTATAAGTGCGTATAAGTGCATGTAAGTGCATGTAAGTATGTGTACGTACGTGTAAGTGTGTGTAAGTGTGGGTAAGTGCGTGTAAGTGCGGGTAAGTGTGAGTAAGTGCGTGTAAGTGCATGTAAGTATTTGTAAGTGCCTGTAAGTATGTGTAAGTGCGTATAAGTGCGTATAAGTGCATGTAAGTGCATGTAAGTATGTGTACGTACGTGTAAGTGTGTGTAAGTGTGGGTAAGTGCGTGTAAGTGCGGGTAAGTGTGAGTAAGTGCGTGTAAGTGCATGTAAGTACGTGTAAGTGCGTGTAAGTGTGTATAAGTGCGTGTAAGTGCGTGTAAGTGCATGTAAGTACGTGTAAGTGCGTGTAAGTGTGTATAAGTGCGTGTAAGTGTGTGTAAGTACGTGTAAGTGTAAATAAGTGTGTGTTAGTACGTGTAAGTACGTGTAAGTACGTGTAAGTACGTGTAAGTGCGTCTAAGTGCATGTAAGTGCGTGTAAGTGCGTGTAAGTGTGTATAAATGAGTGTTAGTGTGGTTTAAGTTCGTATAATTGGGTGTAAGTGTGTGTAAGTACGTGTAAGTGTGTGTAAGTGCATATAAGTACGTGTAAGTACGGTTTAAGTGATAATTGTTTTGTGTAAGTTTGTGTAAATGCGTATAAGTGCATGTAAGTGCATGTAAGTATGTGTACGTACGTGTAAGTGTGTGTAAGTGCATGTAAGTGCGTGTAAGTGCGTGTAAGTGCATGTAGGTGCGTGTGAAAGCGTGTAAGTGTGCGTAAGTTTGTATAGGTGCGTGTAAGAACGTGTAAGTATGTGTAAGTATGTGTAAGTGCGTGTAAGTACGTGTAAGTTCGTATAATTAAGTGTAAGTGTGTGTAAGTGTGTTGAAGTGCGTATAAGTGCTTATAAGTACGTGTAAGTTTGTGTAAGTGAATGTCAGTTTGTATAAGTGCGTATAATTGCCTATAAGAGCGTGTAAATATGTGTGTAAGTGCGTATAAGTGTGTGTAAGTGCTTGTAAGTTCGTGTAAGTATGTGTACGTTTAGCTAGGTACGTGTAAGAATGTGTAAGTGTGAGTTCCTTTGTGTAAATACGTGTAAGTACGTGTAAGTGCGTGTATGTATGTATAAGTGTGTGTAAGTGCGTGTAAGTGCGTGTAAGTGTGTGTAAGTGTGTGTAAGTGTGTGTAAGTGTGTGTACATGCGTGTAAGTGTGTGTAAGTGCATATAAGTGTGTGTAAGTGCGTGTAAGTTTGTGTATGTACATGAAAGTGTGTGTAAGTGCGTGTAAGTATGTGTAAGTGCGTGTAAGTGCGTGTAAGTACGTGTAAGTGCATGTAAGTGCGTGTAAGTATGTGTAAGTGTGTGTAAGTGCGTGTAAGTACGTGTAAGTGCGTGTAAGTGCGTGTAAGTACGTGTAAGTGCGTGTAAGTGCGTGTAAGTACGTGTAAGTGCGTGTAAGTGCGTGTAAGTACGTGTAAGTGCGTGTAAGTGCGTGTAAGTATGTGTAAGTGCGTGTAAGTGCGTGTAAGTACGTGTAAGTGCATGTAAGTGCGTGTAAGTATGTGTAAGTGTGTGTAGGTGCGTGTAAGTGCATGTAAGTGCATGTAAGTGTGTGTTAGTGCGTGTACGTTCGTGTATGTGCATGAAAGTGTGTGAAAGTATATGAAAGTATGTGTAAGTGCGTGTAAGTGCGTAGAAGTGTGTGTAAGTGCATATAAGTGCGTATAAGTACGTTTAAGTGCGTCTAAGTGCATGTAAGTGCGTGTGAGTACGTGTAACTGTGTGTAAGTATCTATCAGTGCGTGTACCTGCGTGTAAGTGTGGTTTAAGTGCGTGTAAGTTCGTGTAAGTTCTTTGCGTAAGTGCGTGTAAGTACGTGTAAGTACGTGTAAGTGCGTGTAAGTTCGTGTAAGGGTGTGTAAGTTCGTATAAGTGCATGTAAGTACGTGTAAGTACGTGTAAGTGCGTTCAAGTGCGAGTAAGTACGTATTAGTAAGTGTAAGTGTGTGTAAAAGCGTGAAAGTGTGTGTAAGTGCGTGTAAGTGCGTGTAAGTGCGTGTAAGTATTTGTAAGTGCGTGCAAGTGCGTATAAGTATGTGTAAGTGTATGTAAGTATGTGTAAGTGCGTGTAGGTGCGTGTAAGTGCGTGTAGGTACATGTAAGTGCGTGTAAGTGCGTGTAAGTATATGTAAGTGTGTGTAAGTGTGTGTAAGTGTGTGTAAGTGTGTGTAAGTACGTACAAGTACGTGTAAGTTCATGTGAGTGCGTGAAAGTGCGTTTAAGTGTGTATAAGTGCACGTAGGTACGTGTAAATACGTTTAAGTACGTGTTAGTGTCTGAAAGTACGTGTAAGCGCGTATAAGAGCGTGTAAGTGCGTGTAAGTACGTATAAGTGTGTGTAAGTGCTTGTAAGTATATGTAAGTGCGTGTAAGTACGTATAAGTGCATGAGAGTGCATGTAAGTGCGTGTAAGTACATTTAAGTTCGTGTAAGTACGTGTAAGTTTGTATAAGTGCGTTAAAGTGCGTGTAAGTGCATATAAGTAGGTGTAAATGTGTGTAAGTGTGTGTGAGTGCAAGTAAGGGCGTGTAAGTACGTGTAAGTTTGTGTAAGTGCATGTAAGTACGTGTAAGTGCGGTTTAAGTGGGTGTAATTTTGTGTATGTTCATGTAAATGCGTGTAAATACGTATAAGTGCGTGTGAGTACGTATAAGTATGTATAAGTGCGTGCAAGTGCATGTAAGTGCGTGTAAGTGCGTGTAAGTGCTCGTAAGCACGTATAAGTGCGTGTAAGTGTGTGTAAGTGTGTATAATTTTGTGTAAGTGCGTGTAAGTGCATGTAAGTAGGTGTAAGTGCGTGTAAGTGCATGTAAGTGTGTGTAAGTGTGTGTAAGTGCATGTAAGTGCGTGTAAGTACGTGTAAGTGTGCGTAAGTACGTGTAAGTGCATATAAGTGTGTGTAAGTATGTGTACGTTTGTGTGAGTATGTGTAAGTATGTGTAAGTGCGTGTAAGTATGTATAAGTGCGTGTAAGTGTGTGTAAGTATGTGTAAGTGCGTGTAAGTGCGTGTAAGTGCGTGTAAGTTTTTTCAGGAAAATGAGGGCACTGGAATAGGCAGAGGAGCAGGTGGTGAGGAAGTAGCCAGGAAGGAGCGGAAGGCTGACGGAGGATGACGTCACAGTAGCACCATAAGTATACCAACAGGGGAGAACAGCGCGAGGAGCGAGAGCAACGAAGCGCTGATCATGAGCAATCAAGAGAGACACTGATAGTAAGGAAGCGAGGCTGATAGCCGAAGCGCGTTGATGCCGGGTACTACGATTTGGGTTCCTTGGAGGATGGATCCTTCAAGGAGTGTGAAATACAGGTGATGATTAGGCAACAGCTTGGAACTGATGGATAACTAAGCAGAGTCAATGATTAGTGTGATGAAGGCAACGGAGCGAGAAACGGCAATTGAGCGGAGGCAATCGATGAAGGATATTGAAGAGGCAATGGCTGAGGAATGAATAACTGAGGCAATTGGGTACATGGATCCTATTGCTATTAGTGCTAGTCTAGGGAGCTAGGTTACAAGTGTCTACACCCATCAGGGTGGATGGTGCGAGACGTGAAGCCGGAGCCGCCATTGTGCTGTTGCTGCGGCTGCTGTGTCTGTGCGGTGCAAGGAAGCGATGCGGCTCCACTTTGTCTTATGGTTTTGGGAGTTCTCCCATGTTAGGCGGGGAACGTGCTTCTTCTCTCGATCCTTGGATGTTGCCACGGAGAACAGACCGGGGAGCAGGATTCCTGTCGGCAGATCTTGCTGGCCGATACGTGGTGTCGGGGTTCCGTTGGCGTTGGACGTGGTGTGTTTGGACGGCCGGATGATCAGACCAGATGAATCTGATTGGTTATGCCTTCCGAGCCGTTTGGGCAGCAGGANCGGAGCCGCCATTGTGCTGTTGCTGCGGCTGCTGTGTCTGTGCGGTGCGAGGAAGCGATGCGGCTCCACTTCGTCTTATGGTTTTGGGAGTTCTCCCATGTTAGGTGGGGAACGTGCTTCTTCTCTCGATCCTTGGATGTTGCCACGGAGAACAGACCGGGGAGCAAGATTCCTGTCGGCAGATCTTGCTGGCCGATACGTGGTGTCGGGGTTCCGTTGGCGTTGGACGTGGTGTGTTTGGACGGCCGGATGATCAGACCAGATGAATCTGATTGGTTATGCCTTCCGAGCCGTTCGGAAAGCAGGACTTGGGAGGTGAACCGGGTTCCGTCTGACTTTTCCTTTTCCCGTTGGGTGAACTCTCCAGAGACGATTGAGTTATACCAGGGTGACCTTGGCAGAGCCGTGTGGTTCTTGATGTAGATTCCGACAGCTCCCTTCAAGAGCACACGGCTTGCAAGAAAGAGACCAAGGATTGTCTTCAATTGCTTTTCAGCAGCCCAGTGATGATGTGGAGTTTGAGTGATAGCAGGTTGCGCAGTTTGGAGAATCTGAAAGGGAGGAGCTGTTGAACTGGTGGAGCCCTGTGTCCATGCTGTTAAAGATTGTTCGCGCAGGTGCGAAGGAGGGATTGAGTCAGAGGCAAGCTCAGTGGAAGGGTGATAGCATAGTGACAGCAGATGGGTGGTGGTGACGGGATCTCGGACGGGCGACGGTTGCGGAGGTGTTATGCTTCGCAGAGATGGGGGAAGGGAAAAGGACTCAAGGGATGTTGTCAGAGAAGTTTGTTCTGGTAGTAGGTACGTCATCAATGCGGAGAGCTGGATTGCAGAGAGGTTGAGGGATGATAGCCAGATGGACTCGGGTTAAGAAACGGGAGAGGTTGTACTTGGAGGTTCCGTAGGTGATGGATAAATTGATGATGACTCTGGTGGGATTTCAGAGATTTCAGCTGCTAGTTTCTCCGGAGAGTTTGGAGGCAGGTGAGAAGTCGTCTGATATCTGCAGGGCAGGTTTACTGAGAGAGGAGGAACAATGCAGGTGTTTGAGTGAAATGTGTCAACCTGTGATGATGGGGAAGGGCATGTTGTTTGAGAAAAACCAGGTGGAACTGCAGGAGCAGGTGCTGGTGATGTCATATCAGTTGGGGAAGTACAGGCTCTTGGTAGAGCGGGTGTTGGTGTGGACTGGAGGTTGTCAGTTGGTAGTGAAGCGGGAGTATTGGAGGATGCAGTTTTCTCACAGGAGTCTTTGGGATTGAGGATGGTGGAGGGAGTTGCAGTAGTCATGGTTGAGGTGTTTTTGAGCAGCTGTGCTCGTTTTTGTGGCGGGATGTAGCGATCTGTTGTCTTGGTGCCGGAAGGTGATTGTGATGCTGATTTATTCGTGAGGGGAAGCCTGACTTGTGATGGTGGAGGCATGATGGTAGAGTGAACGTTGGGCTGCTGCGTGGTGATTCCTCCAATGGAGGTGCCATAGTTGCGAAGCATGAACTCGTTTAGCTCTTTGCGAGAGAAGATTGGAGTGTCAGAAAAGAGAAGAAGACCCATAGTGGCGGTAGGGTTAGGAACGTCAGTTGAGGGGTCGTCTTGAGGCGAGGGGAATGGTTCATCAGGATAGAGGTTATCATCGAAGTAGTAGTCCAGGTAATCGTCCTGGAAGGGAGGAAGGACATCTGAAGGAGATGGAGTGTATTAGAAGGTCATGATATTGCTGGCATCGTTTGCAGAGGAAGGTGTGGTTGTTGAGGTGATGGTTTCCCACGAGGAAGAGGGTGTCACAGGTGCAGGAGGGGTTTGGCTGGATGATGCGGATGATCGACTTTTCCTGGTAGTTGCTTGTTTGGGCAGGGGCACCAGAAGTAATCCAACAACCAAAAGAAGTGCCATGATTCCAGAGCAGATGAGTTCCAGAGTGAGGCTGTAGTTGAGGCGAGGGATATAACCAATGAGGGCTCCGAGTCTGAAGAGGAGGCATCCAAGCGCCTCCTCTGTGTCTTGAGAGAATCTCATGATGAAGGATGGCAGAGTTTTAGTGAATGAGGAGGGATGTCATTACTGCTGCGGGAGTTTTGATTCTGCTGGTGCTGGGAAGGCGGTGACTGCTGCTGCTTGTTTTGTTGTGCGTAGCACCGCTACTGAGCCGTGCCCATACACGGTTCAAGAGTGGTGGTGACACACTGGCTGGAGCAGGAGGAGGCTTCGTGTGTGGGAAGCAGGTGTTGCTGCTGCGCAGGAGAAGATAGTTGTTGAATGACCAGGGTGCGACGGAGCGATGGGCTTCGAGCGACAGGAGGCGATGAGCTTTGACTGAAGTTGACTGTAGTGTCTTGAGCGCTGCGCCCATACACAGCGTCGAGGATACTACATGTCGTTGACGAGGGAAGTGACAGCGGTGCGGCTGGCTTGAGCGGCTCGACTTGGCGGTCTGGGCATCAGCGAGGAAGGCGGAGGTGATGACGGCGCCAGAGTCTTTCTCTGGGCTTTGATATCATGTGAGGAAAATGAGGGCACTAGAATAGGCAGAGGAGCAGGTGGTGAGGAAGTAGCCAGGAAGGAGCGGAAGGCTGATGCGGGATGACGTCACAGTAGCACCAGAAGTATACTGACAGGGGCGAACAGCGCGAGGAGCAAGAGCGACGAAGCGCTGATCATGAGCAATCAAGAGAGACACTGATAGTGAGGAAGTGAGGCTGATAGCCGAAGCGCGTTGATGCCGGGTACTGCGGTTCGGGTTCCTTGGAGGATGGATCCTTCAAGGAGTGTGAAATACAGGTGATGATTAGGCAACAGCTTGGAACTGATGGATAACTGAGCGGAGTCAATGATTCGTGTGATGNGAACAGCGCGAGGAGCAAGAGCGACGAAGCGCTGATCATGAGCAATCAAGAGAGACACTGATAGTGAGGAAGTGAGGCTGATAGCCGAAGCGCGTTGATGCCGGGTACTGCGGTTCGGGTTCCTTGGAGGATGGATCCTTCAAGGAGTGTGAAATACAGGTGATGATTAGGCAACAGCTTGGAACTGATGGATAACTGAGCGGAGTCAATGATTCGTGTGATGAAGGCAACGGAGCGAGAAACGGCAATTGAGCGGAGGCAATTGATGAAGGATATTGAAGAGGCAATGACTGAGGAATGAATAACTGAGGCAATTGAGTACATGGATCCTATTGCTATTAGTACTAGTCTAGGGAGCTAGGTTACAAGTGTCTACACCCATCAGGATAGATGGTGTGAGACGTGAAGCCGAAGCCGCCATTGTGCTCTTGCTGCGGCTCCTGTGTCTGTGCAGTGCGAGGAAGCGATGCGGCTCCACTTCGTCTTATGGTTTTGGGAGTTATCCCATGTTAGGTGGGGAACGTGCTTCTTCTCTCGATCCTTGGATGTTGCCACGGATAACAGACCCGGGAGCAGGATTCCTGTCGACAGATCTAGCTGGCCGATACGTGGTGTCGGGGTTCCGTTGGCGTTGGACGTGGTGTGTTTGGACGGCCGGATGATCAGACCAGATGAATGTGACTGGTTATGCCTTCCGAGCTGTTTGGGCAGCAGGACTTGGGAGGTGACCCGGGTTCCGTCTGACTTTTCCTTTTCCCGTTGGGTGAACTCTCCAGAGACGATTGAGTTATACCAGGGCGACCTTGGCAGAGCCGTGTGGTTCTTGATGTAGGTTCCGACAAGTTTGTGTACGTGCGTGTACGTTTGTGTAAGTGTGTGTAAGTGCCTGTAAGTGCGTGTAAGTGCGTGCAAGTGCGTGTAAATACGTGTAAGTGCATGTTAGTGCGTGTAAGTGCGTGTAAGTGCGTGTAGGTATGTGTAAGTGCGTGTAAGTGCGTGTAAGTGCATGCAAGTACGTATACGTGTGTGTAAGTATGTGTAAGTGTGTGTAATTACCTGTAAGTTCATGTAAGTTTGTGTAAGTGCGTGTATGTACGTGTAAGTGCGTCTAAGTATGTGTAAATTTGTGTAAATGAGTTTAAGTGCTGTTGAAGTTAATGTAACGCGTGTAAGTGCATTTAAGTGCGTGTAAGTGCATGTAAGTGCATGTAAGTGCGTGTAAGTGCGTATAAGTGTTTGTAAGTACGGTTTAAGTCGGTATAATTTTGTATAAGTTCGTGTAAATGCGTGTAAGTGTGTGTAAGTATGTGTAAGTACATATAAGTATGTGTAAGTGTGTGTAAGTACGTGTAAGTGCGTGTATATGCATGTGAGTACATGTAAGTGCGTGTAAGTGCGTGTAAGTGTGTTTACGTAAATATAAGTGCGTGTTAGTAAGTGTAATTGTGTATAAGTGCGTACAAGTGCGTGTAAGTGTGTGTAAGTGCATGTAAGTACGTGTAAGTGCATGTAAGTGCGTGTAGGTGTGTGTAAGTGCGTGTAAATGCGTATAAGTACGTGTAAGTACGTGTAAGTGCGTGTAAGCGTGTGCAAGTACGTATAAGTGTGTATAAGTGCGTGAAAGTGCGTGTAAGTGCGTCTAAGTGCGTGTACGTACGTGGAAGTGCATGTAAGTGTGTGTAAGTACCTGTAAGTGCGTGTACGTGCGTATAAGTGTGTATAAGTACGGTTTAACTGCGTGTAAGTTTGTGTAAGTTCGTGTAAGCACGTGTCAGTACGTGTAAGTACGTGTAAGTATGTGTAAGTGCATGTAAGTGCGTGTAGGTGCGTGTCAGTACGTATAGGTGCGTGTAAGTGCGTGAAAGTGCATGTAAGTACGTGTAAGTGTGTGCAAGTGCGTATAAGTGCATGTAAGTGTGTGTAAGTGTGTGTAAGTACGTGCAAGTATGTGTAAGTGCGTATAAGTGCATATAAGTGCATGTAAGTGCGTGTAAGTACGTGTAAGTGCGTGTAAGTTTATGTAAGTTCGTGTAAGTACGTGTAAGTACATGTAAGTATGTATAAGTGCGTGTAAGTGCCTGTAAGCCTGTATAGGTGCGTGTAAGTGCATGTAGGTACGTGTAAGTACGTTTAAGTGTGTGTAAGTATGTACAAGTGCATATAAGTGCGTGTAAGTGTGTGTAAGTACGTGTAAGTGTGTGTAAGTACGTGTAAGTGTGTGTAAGTACTTGTAAGTATGTGTAAGTGCGTGTAAGTACGTGTATGTGCATGTAAGTGCATGTAAGTACATGTAAGTTCATATAAGTGCGTGTAAGTTTGTGTAAGTGCGTTTAAGTGCGTGTAAGTACGTGTAAGTGCGTGTAAGTGTGTGTAAGTGCATGTAAGTACAAGTGAGTGCATGTACATACGTGTAAGTGCGTGTAAGTACGTGTTAGTGCGTGTAAGTACGGTTTAAGTGGGTCTAATTTCGTGTAAGTTTGTGTAAATGCGTGTAAGTATGTGTAAGTGCGTGTAAGTACAAGTGAGTGCATGTACATACGTGTAAGTGCGTGTAAGTGTGTGTAAGTGCATGTAAGTACAAGTGAGTGCATGTACATACGTGTAAGTGCGTGTAAGTACGTGTTAGTGCGTGTAAGTACGGTTTAAGTGGGTCTAATTTCGTGTAAGTTTGTGTAAATGCGTGTAAGTATGTGTAAGTGTGTGTAAGTATGTGTGAGTACGATCAATAGAAGTAAAAGTCACTTGGATACATTTGTGGTCATGATCAATGGCACATGCCAACTTTGTCAAGGCATTGCACTCAATAGCCACACCGAGCCACCGGTATTCTATCGTGTTTATAGCGGCAAGGTCATGCCCAGTCTATCTGAACTCTGATTGGGCACTCTGACTGTGGCTGACTGTTAATGATGTTTTGTTCATCCACCGGAGTATGGGGGGAGGAAGGAGCTGGGCCCGGATTCAAGAGGAAGAAGGCGAGGTCGACGAATCATCCGACGGCCGCTCAATCGAGGAAAGAAATTGCGAGAAGGGCAGTTTGATTCCGGGAAGCAATGGGACGCAAAGGAAGATATTTCCGTGGACGCCGTGACCCAACCAGACCTGCCGAGAGGAAGGGAAGGCGGCTCGAGGCTGGCTTGATGGTAGCGGAACCGCGTCCGAACCTCAAAAGGAGGAGCGGTACTCGAGGCGCCTTATCCAAAGGCGTTTTGATGTGCGAGCCGCGAAAGCGGCCAGCCAGCGGGATGGAATCTTGGGAAGCGGTGCGAGGAGAAGACAAGAAGAGGAGGAAAAGAAGAGGACCGACTGCTGACGAGAACCGACTGCTAATGCAATGCCGTTGATCCTGAGCTGCAAAGACGCTGAAGCAGACGATGGAACACTGACATTGGATGCTTCTGCTCCCGAATCGCGAGATGGCGTTCACCATTGGTGAGCGACGTTGCTGACCCCTCGCGTGACCCGGGTATGGGAGGCTGGTCCTGTAGCCGTTGGCCGGACTGAGAGATAGCTGTCCCTCATTCAAACCAGACTGTCGAGCGAGACCCGCGTCCCATCTCGCGACAAGTTAGAGTAGGGAAGCTAGACTGGATCAGGAGTGTAGGAGAAGTGTGTGTGTATGAGAGGGTGTGCTGCCATCCCCGGATGGGAAGGCCGCTTCGTGAGGAGTACATCACGGAGCCATCATGGCCTGGACCTGATTTCCCACGGGAGCACCAGCCACCCAGCTCCAGGCGCGGTCCCCGAGACTCTCCAGTGTCCTTCTACGCCATCTGCAGCTGCTGCAATGTGTCCCGTCGACTTGGCACACGCACGGTTCTGGGAGTGATACAATGGTCCCATCATCCCGCCGATGGAGCCATGGAGCAGTTCTGGCAACCGTGGCAGCAGAGACTTCCCTGCGATGATGAGCCCCACCGCGTGGAGAGCTAGCAAGAGGTCGCGCGTGACGTCGGGCGGCGTGCTGCAGAGGCGGCTGAAGAGCGGGCGAGGTGTACCAAGAATACCAGCGCTACCAACAGGAGCTCGCCCGCCTGCAAGAGGAGGACTCGGCACGTGCCCGTTCCCGTGCAGGTCGACGTACTGACAGACCACTGGAGTTACATCGGGCCGTTCCATGGGTGAACAACGAACGCGGCGCGCACCGCACGGTGCTTGTGCAAAGACCAGCGCCGGTCGATGATCCGGTGACTCAGGAAGCTTACGGTTTGCTTGTTCTGCTTGATGACGCCTAGGGTACTGATTGTGTGGTTAGGAGAGAAATGCTGATTGATTATACTCCCGCTTTTGTTTGAAGGTAATTACTTTGATTGTTTAAAGTCATCTNCAAGAGGAGGACTCGGCACGTGCCCGTTCCCGTGCAGGTCGACGTACTGACGGACCACTGGAGTTACATCGGGCCGTTCCATGGGTGAACAACGAACGCGGCGCGCACCGCACGGTGCTTGTGCAAAGACCAGCGCCGGTCGATGATCCGGTGACTCAGGAAGCTTACGGTTTGCTTGTTCTGCTTGATGACGCCTAGGGTACTGATTGTGTGGTTAGGAGAGAAATGCTGATTGATTATACTCCCGCTTTTGTTTGAAGGTAATTACTTTGATTGTTTAAAGTCATCTCGTTTGGGTTGTTAGGAGGAATTCTCCCAGTGAGTGTCATGTTGTCCGATGCATGATTGACCGTAGGTGATTAATTTAAGTGAGTGAATCTAACAGTTGAAATAACCACACTGATTGTCTTGAGATTAGTCAAAATCCCGGCCAGAGAAGTACGCGTCATTAGGAGAAGGAGTGTGTGTGTGATATATTCCTGGCACTAATTCGGTGGATGATCCGTTGAGTGATTAAGAAAAGTTACCCGGTCGATGAAACGTGCTTTGATCAAACTGGAGCAAAAAGAGTGATACAGGACAGGGCAGAGTTGGAAAAGGAAAGTAAGCTGAGCCGCAGGGATAGCACAGACCAACGACACCCAGGGAGCTGATCCTCGTGTTCTGTCAGACCCGATTCCGGCGGAAGGCGACAAAGGGCATAACAGTGTCAATGGTACGGTGAGTGTATACTCACTTGTTTTCTGTAACGAGTTTGATATTCACCTGCAGATCAGTCTATAATTCAAAGCGCGGTCTCTAAGGAGGGAGCTGCCCAATCTCCCACCGGACGGAGGACACCGCAGGCAACCCATCACCGCAATCCCAACGATTTCCCTGATAACGGTGGTGTCTCCCTGCCAACCTATGAGGCGTGAGGATAGAGCGACCGTGCTGGTAAATCATTTGGCTGTACCATTGGCGACGCAAAGATGAGCCCCAACGCACTCTACATCCTTGAAAAAGGAAGGATGAGGCAAACCGCCGTCGCGCATCATTACGAGAGAAGCCCAGAAGATCCTCCAGGGCTCGACCCTAGATTTGAGTGGGATCCGGTGGATGATCAGTCCCCGCAGTTGTACAACAAAGAAGACGAGACGGACCCCGACCAAGAAGAAGCATTTCACCTGCGACGGCTTGAGGAACTCCGTGAATGGAAGGCTATCCGACAGGCATGGTTGGCCAATCCCTCCCAGGAGGACACAGAGGAAGACGACATGCGCCACCCAGACGGGCGGCGGGACTCCATATAGGTGGAAGACTATGTATCAGACAAAGAGCATGAGCTTGAGGCGGATGAAGGGCCCGTCTTGCTCCATAAAGTCACGACGCCAGATAGAAGGACCGTTTACAAGGCACTGGATATGATGCCAACGCAGGACGCACCGCGGCGCCTTGAGTTCTCTACCCCAAGGACGTCCTCACCTGCACCTTCTGTCATCCATGACGGGGATTGTGCAGACCTGGATGATGCCCAGGAGGACCAAGCAGAGGAAGAAGAAGTATTGTTGGATCACCCTTCGGTGCAGGCTTTACACGCCCTGCATCAACCCGTCACCTTCTGTCCTCAGGCATTCCCCTCTCGTCCAACCGTTCACCCTCGTCGACCGGCCTCGGACAGCGGTGTGTCTCCACCACGAACAAAGACGAACTTGGAGGCGGTGGGAGAATGGCGATGGGAAGGCCCATCCATCGTGACTTCACGTCGCCCAATTGCTGGACAACAACCCCAACACTAGCAGCAAACGAGCAAGGCATCCTCCATTTTGGGAGCGTCGCACCGCCGAGAAGTCCCGGCTCAAGGAGGAATCAATGCTTCATCCACAGCCGGACCCACCAGACAAGTACGAGCCTTGGGGGACACACACATCCCAACAGGGGCTCCGTCAACCAAATATACAATACCACCTGTCCAGTCAAAGATGCAGTCATCTCATTATGAAGCAAGCAAGACATCGGCCACACCTGTGGCACGAAGACTCTAGCAAAGACCCCGAGTGACGGGTGGTTCAACCGGAACTAGACAAGGATCAGTGGCTCATGGAGGCAAGATTTTATCGTACTAGTACAAGCGAGTTCAGCAAGACAGCACATGGGAAGTTCCGGAGTGGGAGGAACCGATGCAGGACGTGCTCGACCAAGAGGAGCAGTAGTCGCTTCATCGGCTAGTACTAGGGCAGCTGGCCTGGCGTTAGCACATCGATCCCACCTGGGGGCCCCGTCACGGGCGCAGGTGCTAATGGTGCCTCCGCGGGAACTGCCTTCGAACCCAGCGGCGAAGGTTGCTTACACTCTCCCAAAGCTCAACGTCTTCAAGGGTGAACCAAAGGAGGACCCGGCCATGTGGTTATTCAAGTTGGGTACTTGTCTCGATTATGGGTTGTTATCTCCTGACTACATTGTCCCAGTGCTGCACCTAGCGCTACAAGGGAAAGCTTTGGAGTGGGTCACTACACAGCATAAAGAACGTCCTTTTGCTGACTTTGATGATTTGGCGAATAGGATGACCAAGCGTTTTGACCTCATGAGCCTGGAAGAAGCAGAGCTCCAGATTGGTACCATCCGCATGAAGGCTGGAGAAAACATCAAGTTACACAACGACAAGTTTACCAAGATCTTGGTGCAATATGTCGACATACCCTTGCGCATGATTAAGGAGTACTACCGGGATTCTCTTGTCCCAGCAATCGCTAAAACATTGGATTTACGACAGTTCAGCACACTGAAGGAGGAAGCTGAACATGAGCAAAAGGAAATCAAACGACGAGCGGCTCGAGAACAGCCCGCTCCAAAGGAACATGTGGCCATACTATTCGCATGCCTGCATGAGCTTCAACACCCAACCCGATGAATCCCCATAGCTACACACCTGAGAGTTGCTATGGATGGAGAGAATTCACCCATCGGCACCGAGAATGTCCCAAATCCACCCTAATGCCAGGCGTGCCACCCAGAGGAGGACAATACCAAGGACGCGGACCGGTTGGACCAGGACCTGCCGCTGCACGGCAAGCTGTTGGTCCCAACTTCACCGCCCATCCCTCTGGTCCGGTGGGCAATGGACCGGCACAATGGAAGGCGTATGCGCAGCAAAGGGAGACGGGAGAGACACCAGCTGCTGCTCAGCCATCTACCTCAGACACGCCGGCACAGAATGTGAAGCTCAGTCTTCCCCGCTCCGAAGAACAGACCTTGGAGACTCCCCCGACGGCTGCAAAACGGGAACTGGTCACGGTGGCTCAAGTACAAGGTGTGGAAGGATGGTTGATTGCGCAAATGTATGAGCGCATGTGCATATACAAAGAGCAACAGTAACGGGCTGAAGCAGACCTCTAAACATGTGTCAAAGCGCGCTCGACTCGGTTACCAAGTCAGATTTTGGCGATGCCCCCGAAGCCCCCACCCAAACCGCGCACGCGCACTTCAAGGGGTCCCACGCCTCCACATTGCCAGAGGGTGACCTTTGCGCCTTCAGCATGCAACAAGCCCACGGCAAGTGCCCTGACCCCATTCCACCGCCCCTTTCAGGAGATATCCCTGGGTGAGTATCTACAACAAAATTTCACTTGTCTCCTGGACTTCGCAGTGGTTCTACAGGAATACGCCAAAAAGCTTTGACCAGCCGGCATTCGCCTTAGCTGCAGTCAGGACCCACATGTCCGACTCAGCCGGGTAGCCGTTAGAGCTGAACCTGACACATGGGGGTGGCGGCCCATGCCCCTTGCACCACCACAAACACAAGCTCCCCACCATGAAGTGGCTAGCTGTTATGTCTGGATATGTGGCAAGAAGTTCCTAGCAATCTTCGCCCTTTGCGCCATCCATACCAAGGTGACACTTCAAGTCCTGCAAGTAGTCGACTGGCAGCACAAGATTCAACCAACAACCAACGTGTTCATCCGGCGACATGGACGCAGGACACGGTGTCGTGCGTGGATGATCTTCCCCGACAGGTGGGCCTCATGCACGAAGTTGTGCGGGTGCAGGTCACGGTGGCCCGCACCTACGATGTCTTGCCAGGAACACATTATCTCATCCCCCGACAAGCGGGCCTCTTCTTATCGAAATCTTGATCAAGACTCACACGGCTCAACCGGGTTCTCCCCTACCTTCCTTGAGCCCTCCAACTCTCCTTGGGATATCCACTCAGCAGAAAACGGAAAAGGCCGTCCAAACCCAGTTCACCTACCGCGTTCTGCCGCCTGAACAACTCAAATGGTATGCCCAATCAGACTATTCCGGTCTGACCAGCCAGCTGTCCAAACACACCACGTCCAGCGCCAACGGACCTCTAACATCACGTATGGACCAGCAAGATCTGCCGACAGCAGCCCTGCTCCCTGGTCCATTCTCCGTGGCAACATCCAAGGCTCGGCAAATGAAGCACGTCCTCAACTCAACCTGGGAAGGTTCCCAAGAACACAAGATAATGCGGAATCGCACCGCGCCCACGCCCTGCAAAGACACAGAAGTAGCAGTAGTAGAACACTGTCGATTGCGGCTGCACATCTCGCACCGCCCGCCCTAATGGGTGTAGGCTACTGTACTTTGTACTCTAGACTTAGACCTGTCTAGTAATAATAGCAGTAGAACTCATGTACTCGATTGCCTCAGTCAATTCCACCTCAATTTCCTTCATCATCATTCCCTCCGTTTAATTGCCGTTCCTCTCCTCATCGCTCTCATCACTTTGATCGTCGCCTTCGCTCAATCATCTATCAGTTCAGCAAAGTGCATCGGGTCCAAAGTTGCCGTCTGATCTTCGCTTGCCTTTCTCACATCTCAGAGTGTTCATCCACTGTAGAGCTCGAACCGCGGTGGCTTTCAGTCCGCGCTTCCGTTCCCAACCTCTCTTGACTACTAAGGGCGTTGCTCTTGATAACTCATCCTTAGCGCTTCGCCGCTTCCGCTCCGCGCACTGTCTTCTCCTGTTTGAGTACTTCTGTTATGCTGTGACGTCATCTTTTGTCAGCCTTCTGCATCTTCGTGGTAGCTTCTGCGCCACTCGCTCCTTTGCATGCTTTGCTGCTCTCATTTTCCTGACATGGTATCACAGCCCATAGAAATATCCGGATATTGTCATCATTGTCTCGTCCTTTGCTGACGCCTGAACCGCTCAGCCAAGCCGTGCCATCACTGATTGAATTAGGCCATCACTTCAAACCAGCTACACTACTGTCGCCTTGTTCTTCTCTTTCCTGCAAAAGGCTAAGGAAACTATGTATGGGCACAGTCTCCAAAAGCTTTGCAACTTACACTCTCCATCATAACAGTAGCCGTTGGGTTCTCAGCAATAGCAGCATCTCCCTCCGCAGCAGTGATGACATCCGTGTCATTCTAAACTCCTGCCATCCTTCATCATGAGATTCTCTCAAGACAAAGAGGAGGCTCTTGGATGTGTTCTCTTTGGACTCGCAGCCTTCGTCGGCTACATCCCTCGTCTCAACTATAGCCTCACCCTCGATCTCATCTGCTTTGGCATCATTGGCATTCTCCTTGTTGTCGGATTTCTTATGGTGCCGCTGCCCAAACAAGCGACTGCTAAGAAATGTCGATCATTTACGTCATGCAGTCAAGCACCTCCTATACCTGTGACATCACCTTCCTCCCTGGAAACCACTGCCTCAGTAGCAGCGGCACCTTCCCCTACAGCTTATGCCACTGACATCATGTTGACTTTCGAATGTACTCCAGCTCCTTTAGAAGTCATTCCTCCCTTCCAGGATGATTACCTGGACTACTACTACGACGACTACCTCTATCCTGATGAGCCATTCTTCTCGCCTCAAGTCGCCCCCTCAACTGAGGACTGCGACCCTACCGCCGCTATGGGTCTTCTCCTATTTTCTGGCACTCCAACCTTCTCCCGCGAGGAACTAAACGAGTTCATGCTCCACAACTACGGGATCGCCATTGGCAGTACCACCTTGCAGCAGACAAACACTTCCTCTGCCACCATGCCTGCGATACCACAACCCAAGCTTTTCTCCGCCAATGAACCCGCATCACGCTCGCCTCCTGTCACCAAGACAATAGATTGCTATATCCCGTCTCAAAAACGATCACAACTGTCCAGTAACATCTCAACCTTGTCATTAATAACTCCCTCCAACTCCAAGGTTTCCTGTGAGAGTACAGTACTCTCCAATACACTTGTTTCACTGCCTGCTGACAAACTCCTCCCAACACCGACATCCACCCTACCAAGTCCTCTCACTTTCACAGCAGATACAACAGCACTACCGCCTGCCTCTGCTGTTCCTCCTGGGTTTTCTCAGCCAGCATCCCCTTCTCCAACATCACAGGTTGACACATTATACTCAATCACTTCCATTGCTTCTCCTCTCTTAGCACACTTGTCCTGCAGCTGTCAGGCAACTTCTCATCTGGCTTCGAAGCCATCTAAAGCTCCTAAAGATCTAGTAGCATAAATCCTTGTAACCCCACCAGGGCCACCATCAGGCCATCTGCCGTCTGTAGGACTCCCAAGTGCAACCTCTCCCGTGCCTCAGCTCACTTCCGTCTAGCCATCCACTATTCAACGCTTCGCATTGACGGCATGCCTACTACCAGTACCAACTTCTCCGCCAAACTCACTTGAATCCTTTCTCCTCCCCCCAGCTCTCTGAAGCATCACGCCTTCACCACACACTTCACTCCTCTGGAACTCGATCACCACTACCCAGCTGCTGTCACTAGCATTTCATCCTTCCCCTGATTTCAGCGCCGATTCAACTATCTCTTCACACCTGCAGCCACCGACAGGATGGATGCACAGCCTCACCTCTCCAGCTACTCCTATCGCTCTCCTCCAGCTTCTCTGGATCATGCAAAATGACTCTAACCTCCTCTCCTCTGGAGTTCCGCCGAGAAGTAACCCTTCCTTCTGAGTAAATGAAAAGCAACTGGCCTCCCTCCTTGGCTTCTTTCTTGCACGCCATGAGATCTTGAAGGGGGCTGTCAGAATCTTGATGAAGACTCAGACGGCTCAACCGGGTTCTCCCCTATCTTCCTTGAGCCCTCCAACTCTCCCTGGGATATCCACTCAGCGGAAAATGGAAAAGGCTGTCCAGACCAGGTTCACCTACCGCGTTTTGCCGCCTGAACGGCTCAGATGGTATGCCCAATCAGACTGTTTGGTCTGACTAACCAGCCGTCCAAATACACCACGTCCAACGCCAACAGACCTCCAACACCACGTATGGACCAGCAAGATCTGCCGACGGCAGCCCTGCTCCCTGGTCCGTTCTCCGTGGCAACATCCAAGGCTTGACAGAAGAAACACGTCCTTAACTCAACCTGGGAAGGTTCCCAAGATCACAAGTCCATGCGTAGTCGTACCGCGCCCACGCACTGCGAAGACACAGAAGCAGCAGCAGCAGCACACTGTCGATTACGGCTGCACATCTCGCACCGCCCGCCCTAATGGATGTAGGCGACTGTACTCTGTACTCTAGACTTAGACCTATCTAGTACTAATAGCAGTAGAACTCATGTACTCAATTGCCTCAGTCAATTCCTCCTCAATTACCTTCATCATTATTGCCTCCATTCAATTGCCGTTCCTTGCCTCATCGCTCTCATCACTTTGATTGTCGCCTTCACTCAATCATCTATCAGTTCACCAAAGTGCATCGGGTCCAAAGTTGCCGTCTGATCCTCGCTCACCTTTCTCACATCTCAGAGTGTTCATCCACAATGGAACCCAAACCGCGGTGGCCTTTAGTCCGCGCTTCGGTTCCCAACCTCTCTTGATAACTCATCCTTAGCGCTTCATCGCTTCCGCTCCTCCCGATGTCTTCTCCTGTTCGAGTACTTCTGTTCTGCAGTGACGTCATCTTTCGTCAGCCTTCCGCATCTTTGTGGTAGCTTCTGTGCCACTCGCTCCTCTGTATGCTTTGCTGCTCTCATTTTCTTGACAACTCTATGCAAACAGATTCATGCAGTTGATGTCATCAGGGTACACCACCTGTACAGCTCTGATTGTGGGCCCAAGGACATCAATGCCTACGAAGTTCGGTCACCCCTTCTCCCTGGAAGAAGCCCGTGCTCACGACCATGCAGCCAGGAATTCTATCCTGGCATTCTCCAAGCATGATGCTCCTTCCCTGATTGCGCCACAAGTTGAGGAAGAAGAGATGATGGATTGCACACCCACACCCCAGCAGCCATGCCCTGAACGAGCACAAGCTACTCTAACGTATGATCGACCGCAGCTCCCCATTGGACCGATACCCAAACCGTCCGCAGAATCCCCCACATGGCTGTTCCTTCCCACGACAGAACGCCACCCTGCTGACCTCAGTCGGGCCCCGATCACCTCACCTCATCAAGGGCCTCTTCAGGTGTCAAGCCGCCCACTCGTACCGGTAACCGCGCAGCCAAAAATACCAAACGATCTTGTCAAGGAGGCGAAGTGTAAAGGGAAAATGCTGGTGCGTGACAACGACACTGCCATGTATGAAGATGTCAGTTGAAAAGACTCAGACGAAGAACCCATGAGTGATGTTGGCTTGCTAGGCCTCGATGATGAGCCACCTCCACGTCAACCAAAGACCCTCACGATCTCCCCATGTGGCTCCCGCAATTTCAGCTTGCAGGTATATGATTATTGGGATCCAGACCCTGATATCAAAGCCGGTCTGGTGGGGGATGACGAACTGCCACCACCCACAGTCCCACAATCCCAACGATGGGACCACATGCTCCATGAGCGCCTGACAGAGGAGCAGAGGCAGGAATCAATGAGCTTCTCCTCTACCCTAAAGAAGTATTTGCAGGCAAGTCAACGGAGATCGGAGCAGTCGACACGGTCCATGTCATTAACACAGGAGACGCATGTGCACATAAGCAGAAGGCTCGAGGCCTGCTCTAGGACCAGAAGGACATCATCAATGAGGGCCTGTGTGAGCTCAAGGAACAGGGCGTGATTGTCAAAGTGAAAAGCCCATGGCGCTCCAATCTAGTGGTTGTGGGGAAACCAAAAGGCACAAAACGGTTCTATGTTAACTTCCGTTACCTCAACAAGGTCACCATTGAAGATGCTTATCCAATGCCACTCATCGTCGACATCCAAGAACGACAGCGGAGAAAGAGTTGGTTTGCCAAGCGTGACATCAAATCTGCCTTTCACACTTTTCCTATGGATCGAAACTCTATGCTGAAGACGGCCTTCATCACCCCGGATGGGCTATATGGCTTCACCCATATGCCCTTCGGATTGCACAATGCCAGTGCTTAGTTCAACGCGTAATGGACCAAGTGCTATGCAATGTTCCCAATGCATGTTGTTGCGTGGATGACTTCATGGTTGCTCCGTTTAGCCTCCAATAGCTGATGTCTTCTCTTGATGCCGTGTTTTTGGTCCTACGTTCCGCAAACCTTTGTTTGAAAGCCACCAAGTGTGTCATCGGGGCAGTTAGCATGGAGTTCCTGGGATTTATCATCAGTGCACAAGGAATATCTACAGACCTAGCCAAGATTGCAACCGTCCGTGAGTGGAAGCACCAAATTACATCATCCAAGGTCAAGATCTTCCTGGGGTTCATCAGCTTCTACCGCAAGTTCGTCCATGATCATGCTACGATTGTTCGTCCTTTGCAGTACCTCACTCACCAAGATGAAGCCTTAGAGTGGACGGAGGCCTGCCAGCTCGCATGGATCGAGATTAAGCATCACCTTATCACCGCGCCAATGCTGGAACTCCCAAACTTCAATCTGCCGTTATTCATCACAGCAGATTTCTCACAGGAAGGTATTGGGGCTATCCTGTTTCAACGCAGAGACAACGGCATGATGAGGGTGGTCTGCTACGGCAGTTGCGCGCTCAACGACGCAGAAGCTAAGTATCCATTTGTGAAAGGAGAATGTCTGGCGGTCTTATGGGCTATCCAGTTCTACAGAGATTACGTCAAGAATGGAAAACCCTTCACCATCCTCATAGATCATCAGGCCCTCTAATGGCTGCTTACGACACAAAACCACAAGGGAATTCTTGGCAATGGGCCCTACTTCTACAAGGACACAACCTCACGATCAAATATCAACCAGCATTTGCGCACCGCAATGAAGATGCTCTTAGTCGATTACTACGCGAAGGGTGGAAGGACCGCAGCTCTCACAAAACACCATCATATGGAGGTGGACCACCTCCGGACGAGCCTCCTCCTGGTGCAAATGTTCTTATTCAAGGCCAGGCGCACGACCTCACCGCTGAGGAGTACCGCTGGGTATACCCTCTTGACTTACCTCAGTACGACGTGAACGTAGGCCACATCAATGTGCGATGAAGAACCGACCTCTTCAAGAATGAGCCAGGATGGATGCACAAGGAATACAGGGATTGGCTTCACCGTATGCAACACAATCCTGACCCAGCATCCACGGCACACACTCCGCCAGTTGTGACACCGACGCCACCAAGTGCGGTCTATTCGTCAGTGGCGGACGCCATCCGGCAATTTTTTGACCGAACCCACCTCGTGCTGCCTTAGATGGAAGTCCTTACTCATCTGCCGGGGAAAATTATACAACTTCAGACTTTCTTTGGGGAGATTAGCGCTGCGCTGGCACCGTCCGGGTGGAGAGTGAACTGTAGGCTCGAATTGCCGGGTCACCGCATGATGAGGGATCATGTTGATGAAACTCGGCGGGCCGTTCACGACATTCTCCATGCGGGGGCCCTTGCATGGCGACCCATGACCCTGTGCCGCCAACCGTTGCCGGAGTACATATGTACCGTCATCTCATGCGCTGTCTGGATCACCGGGGTGAAATTCGTCACTATTGTGGATACGGGGGCGACGCATACCACAGTCGCCATGCCCGTCATTCGGCGGCATAATTGGTCAAACCTCATCCGAGCCGTCAACCTCTGTTTTGGCAACGCGGGAGGGGAGATCACCCAATCCGAGGGCCAGATTGATTTTTTTCCCCTTTAGGTCGGAAATATTAATTGGAGCTTGCCGGTCCAAGTGTGTGAAACGTCCAAGTACGATGTCTTCCTCGTGAACGACTGGTTGACGGCATGCGACGTGATAGTTTTGCTCGGGGGAAAATGCATGACGTTGCACGACGATGACGGGGCGCCATCATACATCCTGCTTCAATTTGAAGAAATGGAAGTTCCACATCAGCGAGACGCTCGATTGCTGACGGGGCAGGCCTCCCCCACCATCCGCTCAGCGCATGCGGGCGATCGATCCACCGGAGCACGCTTCATGAGAATCGTCGTTGATGCACCGGCATCGTCCACGGACAGCAGCGACTCTCCGGAGGATCATGCACCGTATCCAACGGAGGTGCATGCCCGCATCACACGACGCAGACAAACGACAACAGGAGCTTCAAAAGATATCGTCTTCTTAGGAGAACGCATCTCCATGTGATCACGGGGGATTCAAGGTGAGCGTCCAACACATCAACGTGACCTGGAACCTGGCATGCCCATCGCCCTCCGACAACCACGGCGGCACACCCATCCCGCCCGGCCGCCCCAGATCGCTCGGGCGCCCTCTAGCGGATCAGGACGGTGGCCCTCAAATTCTCGTTCACAAAGATCACACCGTTTACGCAACCGCCAGTCAACGACATAGACAACCACAGCTCTGGACACTCTGGAACACACTTACCACGCAACCACTACTGGAGAACAGCGACAGACCGACACCACCAGCCCCATGCCAGAGATGGCCCACACCGACAGGGCCCAGTACGAGTACGTACTTGCTGAACGCACGGTGAACACGGCTTTTGCTTTTGAGTTCGAGGCCCGCGCGCTCGCAGCGTTTCTCACTATGGCAGAAGCAGAAGACCTTCTCCACACCTTGTGTATGGATGACCCCTGCCCGGTACCCCCACCCTCAACGGAAGTACCTGACCCTCATAGCAACGAGGCACTGTGGCAAGCATTCGCGCTTCACATCACCCAAAATTGAGCATGGACAGTGAGAGTGGAGAGACTCTGGGAGCAGCACAGGACGTGGATGAGGACGTACGCGGACCATGTACGCAACTCTGCTGCCAACCTAACTCAAGTGAGGAACGCCCTCGCTGCGTGCGAGTCCGCCCGCGCTGACAGACAGCAGCAAGTTCAGGTCCAAGAAACTCGAGCAACGGCAATCCAATCGAGACTCCAAGAGGTGCGACACCTGCAATATGAATGGAACGAGGCTACAGACAGAGGTGACAAGCCACCCGCAGCGGAAGGGCAGCGTCTGATTGACCAAAGAGCAGAGTTGGGCTGAACCCTCCGGATAACACGTGCAGAGATGGCTCCTTTGATTCCAGGACTGCAGCAGCTTGAGGTGCAGTTGCCATACATGCAGCAGCTACAAACCAAGTGTGAGGAGGAGTGGGCAGCCGATCGTGCGCAACTGCAGGATATGTCGCAGCAACGGGCGAGGGTCTTGGCCCTCCGTGAGGATGTCTCCCAGCAATACCGTACCATCTGCACGCTCGTTTATCAGGCCAAACAACTCAGTGATGAGCACACACAATACCTACAACAGCAATTGATGCGTGATGTGGCCCGCGTGTTCATCACCAGTGCCGTGCACAGGCTGGAGGACGAGTGGGACAAGTACCTCAAAGAATTGCGGCACCTCTATCCGCTGGACTGTTCCACTGGTGCCGGACCGGCAGCCTTCTACAGTTTCCTACACTAGACCATGACCCCCACCCACCCAGAACGAACCCAGCCCAACGTCCTTTGCACCACTCCACAACCAGTTCGTACCACTACGCAACCAGTTGGCACCACTCCGCAACCAGTTTGCACCACTCCGCACGCAGTGCGGACCACTCCGCAACAAGTACGAACGACTCCACAACCAGTTCGCACCACTCCGCAACCAGTTCGCACCACTCCGCAACCAGTTTGCACCACTCTGCTTCCAGTTCGCACCTCTCCGCAACTAGTTTGCACCACTCCGAACCAGTTCGTACCACTCCGCAACCAGTTCGCACCACTCTGCAACCAGTTCGCACCACTCCGCAACCAGTTAGGACCACTCCGCAACCATTTCGCACCACTCCACAACCAGTTCGTACCACTCCACAACCAGTTGGCTCCACTCCGCAACCTGTTCGCACTTCTCCGCAACCAGTTCGTACCACTACGCAACCAGTTGGCACCACTCCGCAACCAGTTCGCACCACTCCGCACGCAGTGCGCACCACTCCGCAACAAGTGCGCACCACTCCACAACCAGTTCGCACCCCTCCGCAACCAGTTCGCACCACTCCGCGACCAGTTTGCACCACTCCGCAACCAGTTTGCACAACTCCGCAACCATTTCGCACCACTCTGCGACCAGTTCGCACCAGTCCGCAACCAGTTCGCACCACTCCGCAATCCGTTCGCACCACTCCGCTACCAGTTCGCACCGCTCCGCAACCAGTTCGCACCACTCCGCGACCAGTTTGCACCACTCCGCAACCAGTTTGCACAACTCCGCAACCATTTCGCACCACTCTGCGACCAGTTCGCACCAGTCCGCAACCAGTTCGCACCACTCCGCAATCCGTTCGCACCACTCCGCTACCAGTTCGCACCGCTCCGCAACCAGTTCGCACCACTCCGCGACCAGTTTGCACCACTCCGCAACCAGTTTGCACAACTCCGCAACCATTTCGCACCACTCTGCGACCAGTTCGCACCAGTCCGCAACCAGTTCGCACCACTCCGCAATCCGTTCGCACCACTCCGCTACCAGTTCGCACCGCTCCGCAACCAGTTCGCACCACTCCGCGACCAGTTTGCACCACTCCGCAACCAGTTTGCACAACTCCGCAACCATTTCGCACCACTCTGCGACCAGTTCGCACCAGTCCGCAACCAGTTCGCACCACTCCGCAATCCGTTCGCACCACTCCGCTACCAGTTCGCACCGCTCCGCAACCAGTTCGCACCACTCCGCGACCAGTTTGCACCACTCCGCAACCAGTTTGCACAACTCCGCAACCATTTCGCACCACTCTGCGACCAGTTCGCACCAGTCCGCAACCAGTTCGCACCACTCCGCAATCCGTTCGCACCACTCCGCTACCAGTTCGCACCGCTCCGCAACCAGTTCGCACCACTCCGCGACCAGTTTGCACCACTCCGCAACCAGTTTGCACAACTCCGCAACCATTTCGCACCACTCTGCGACCAGTTCGCACCAGTCCGCAACCAGTTCGCACCACTCCGCAATCCGTTCGCACCACTCCGCTACCAGTTCGCACCGCTCCGCAACCAGTTCGCACCACTCCGCGACCAGTTTGCACCACTCCGCAACCAGTTTGCACAACTCCGCAACCATTTCGCACCACTCTGCGACCAGTTCGCACCAGTCCGCAACCAGTTCGCACCACTCCGCAATCCGTTCGCACCACTCCGCTACCAGTTCGCACCGCTCCGCAACCAGTTCGCACCACTCCGCGACCAGTTTGCACCACTCCGCAACCAGTTTGCACAACTCCGCAACCATTTCGCACCACTCTGCGACCAGTTCGCACCAGTCCGCAACCAGTTCGCACCACTCCGCAATCCGTTCGCACCACTCCGCTACCAGTTCGCACCGCTCCGCAACCAGTTCGCACCACTCCGCGACCAGTTTGCACCACTCCGCAACCAGTTTGCACAACTCCGCAACCATTTCGCACCACTCTGCGACCAGTTCGCACCAGTCCGCAACCAGTTCGCACCACTCCGCAATCCGTTCGCACCACTCCGCTACCAGTTCGCACCGCTCCGCAACCAGTTCGCACCACTCCGCGACCAGTTTGCACCACTCCGCAACCAGTTTGCACAACTCCGCAACCATTTCGCACCACTCTGCGACCAGTTCGCACCAGTCCGCAACCAGTTCGCACCACTCCGCAATCCGTTCGCACCACTCCGCTACCAGTTCGCACCGCTCCGCAACCAGTTCGCACCACTCCGCGACCAGTTTGCACCACTCCGCAACCAGTTTGCACAACTCCGCAACCATTTCGCACCACTCTGCGACCAGTTCGCACCAGTCCGCAACCAGTTCGCACCACTCCGCAATCCGTTCGCACCACTCCGCTACCAGTTCGCACCGCTCCGCAACCAGTTCGCACCACTCCGCGACCAGTTTGCACCACTCCGCAACCAGTTTGCACAACTCCGCAACCATTTCGCACCACTCTGCGACCAGTTCGCACCAGTCCGCAACCAGTTCGCACCACTCCGCAATCCGTTCGCACCACTCCGCTACCAGTTCGCACCGCTCCGCAACCAGTTCGCACCACTCCGCGACCAGTTCGCACCACTCCGCAACCAGTTCGCACCACTCCGCAACCAGTCTGCACCACTCCAAAACCAGTTTGCACCACTTCGCAACCAGTTCGCACCACTCCGCAACCAGTTCCCACCACTCCGCAACCAGTTTACACCACTCTGCAACCAGTTCGCACCACTCCACAACCAGTTCGCACCATTCCGCAACCAGTTCGCACCACTCCGCAACCAGTTCGCACCACTCCGCATCTAGTTCGCACCACTCCGCAACCAGTTCGCACCACTCCGCAACCAGTGGGCACCACTCCGCAACCAGTTCCCACCACTCCGCAACCAGTTTGCACCACTCCGCACCTAGGCCTGGCTTCTAAGGTGTGTGGGTAGTGACACTTTTGGGGTGGTCACTCCACACCACCTCACCAGTCCGCCAATTGGCGCATCCACTGACCGCCAAGTGGCGCACTCTCCTCATGCATGGAGAAATGTCTAAGAATCTTCCCCTGTGCTAGAAGGTCAAAAAACCTCCTGCGCACATCAAGGCTCGATCGCAGGACCTGTTGTCCCTATGTCCAACATGCTATCTGTTGCGCTACACTTCTGGTGTCTCGCTTGGACTTGCACCACGAACAAGGTCTGGGGGACTTACTCCAAGGGAGCAGTGCATGCCCAACCTGTCCGTCAAGCCATAG